>PVIC010005965.1:0-55742 GCA_004025085.1 Thryonomys swinderianus | reverse complement strand
AAAAAAAAAAAAAAAAAAAGAAGAAGAAGAAAAGACTCCTTACAAACACGGAGTGATTTCTGGACACTCTTTTAGTACATTAATTGGATTTTCACCCAATCAGAAATACCTATAGACCAGTTAGGCAATCTATATAAAACAACACAGATTTTAATTCTCCTTGTACCTTCAGACCTGCAGTCTTTGTAGAGCACCAGTCAAGAGAGGATGCTTTAGCAGAGAGACAGGGTTTTTTTGTTGTTGTTTGTTTTGGGTCTTTTTTGTTGTTGTTTTTGGGTTTTGTTTGTTTGTTTTTGAGACAGGGTCTTGCTTTGTAGTTCAGGCTGGCCCTGAGCTCACTATGTAGCCCAGGCAAGCCTCAAACTCAGCAATCCTCCTGCCTCTGCCTCCTGAGTGCTGGGATTACAGGCGTGAGCCACCATGCCTGCCACTGTCGTATGTGGTACTGATTGCTGGTGAGCATGAGTCACCATGCCCAGAATTGTATGAGGTTACTGGGATAGAACTCAGGACCTTGCGCTTGCAAGGCAGGCACTGGAATCACTGAGCTAATCTCTGGCCCCAGAGACAGGCGTTTTGAATTAGTGTGATTCTGCCTTTTCTGTTGATTATTTGCCAACTCCTCACTCTCCTACTGGACTCTTTGGTCAACTAGTGAACAGTCAACCCATTGAAGGGCTTTATCTTCCTAACCAGCTTACAAAAAGTCCTCAGAAGTATATAAATACAGATCAAATTGCTGAGCTAATTCAGCAGGGCTGTTACTGTAGCATATAGATTTTAGGATTTGATCCTGACCATACTGTGCATCTTGTTAACCTTGCACAACATACTCATTTTCTTCAGACTTCCTTAGTTTGCCAGGTGGCTTTTGCAGAGTAGTTGATAATCATTATCCATTGGATAAGTCTGTATAGCTCCATTGTCCTCATCCATTTATTTTATTTAGAAATAGCCAGAGGATTCCTTTAATGAATGCTTCAACTTATTTTAAAGTTGGATCCTTTGAAGGTTAGCTTCTTACTAGACTATGTAAAATCACCAAAAAAATGTTAGTCCTGAACTTTTGGCTCAAAGACCAGAAGTGGTGGCTGTGATCACTGTAGTTAGGATGTACTTTGGCAGAACTTATTAACATCATATGTGATCCCACCCATGTCGTTAGTAGCACTGATTGTTTAGAGAGAGCCACTATAGAACAGACCTCAGATTCTCCTGTTTTCAATTCATTTTTGCAGTTTCAGGCGGCTATTTGGAAGAGGACTGCCTCCTTCACATAGGTCGTGCGTGCTCATGCTCTGTCTTCCTGGACCAGTGGCAGCAGGAAATCACCACATCTACACTTACTATTCTAATTTTTCGACAGACAAGGCTCTCTCACTTTTATTTCCAGCGAAGTACTTGAGCCTTTACCTGTAGCCTAAATTTTCCAGGTCACAGGAGTACCACACTGTTCAACCTCGCCTGGCTTGCCAAACTTTACCTGCCTACATCCATATAGATCGTCTGTCCAATTTTGTGCCCACTACTGGCCATGCCAGTGGGATTGCACGGCACATACAACTCTGTCTCTGGGCATTTGCAAACATGGGGGTTCCAAAGAAAACAAACACAGGTAATGGCCCTGTCTACACCAGTGGGAGCTTTCAACGATGAATGCAGCGATACATTGTTAGTTATCTGGAATTCTTTACAGTCCACAAGGTCAAGCTGTTGTTCACTGTGAAAATATAATATTGAAAGGACAACTGGAAAACCAACAAGAAAGGGGGGATCATGGGTCACGATAAGCCACAGCTTGCCTCGATTTTGCAGCATACACAATTTTTAGAATCTTGTTGCTAAAGTACACAACAAACACCGTTGTCGAATTGCGTAAGTCAAAAGTACAAAAACAGGAGAAAAGGGAGGACGGTCCTGCGTCGGTTCCCAGAGCGGCGAAGATGGGACGGACCGGTTCCTCTGCTGGCCCGGGGTGGGACACGCCTGCGTCATTACAGGAAACCAGACGGAGTGGGCGGCCTCCAGGGTCACACAAGCACGGAGACGTCCTTCCTGTGACCTGCCCACGCAGGGACTCAACTCTAGGCCGCTCAGTAGTGAAAACCTTCTCTACAATGACAACTGAAGAAAATTGCGTAGGAGGCAGCAAGATGGATTCATCGTCAGCGCTTACCGAGATGAGGACGCCTGACGTCTGCCATCTCCCGAGGACCCTTTGAAAAGGCCCTGGGGCGCGGGGCAGGGGTGTTTCCCCCCTGAACGCTCACAGCTCTGTCCCATCAGGCGCACTTAGAGGAGTTCCTGCCGTCACCGCTTCATAGTAGTCAACGAGTGCTTTTCCAGAGGTCCGGAGAGTTAAGTCAGTCCCAGGATAGTCACAAAGGGCTAGGACCTTGAAAAAGCCGGGTCAGATACATGATGGCTGTGGCCGGAGGCGTGGTCCTTACCCCTACACACTTCCCCTGGGGATAAACAGCAGTGACTGGTATCAAACTGCTGTTCCCGTTAAATGGGAACCTTAACAGGAAAACATTAAGATGGGAGGAAGGAGGCCAGATGGGAAGACTGAGGCCTAATTGGCCTTCTCCGTGAGCAATAAGCAAAAGATGGCATCGAGCACGCTGAAACGCAGGCAGGGACAAGAGAAAACACCTGGGTGGAGTTGTTTACCTGAAGAACCACCGCGGAGGGTGGAGACAGGTGAAGCCCGAGCACTCTAACTGCTGGTGCTGGTGCCCCAGGCAATGACGCCCAGGTGGGCTGGCGCCTCAGGGCTCTGTGTCCAAGGGAGACCTGAGCTCCCCGTCCTTCTCAATTTTAACCGGACAGCGTGTCTCTGTTTTGCATTCTTGTAATCCCTTGGTCAGGTTTGAGGTGATGACACTGGTTCTACACACATGTCCCGGTATTTGTGCAATTTTTCAAAGCCAATAATGAAGTGACAAAGTTTATTAGGGAAGGGTAAATTCTTATATATAATTAAACTTTTTAACTCTGCCTACATAGAAATTGTTTGGTTAGAAATATAGCAAAATGTATCATTGATGAAAGACATGCCCTGTCCGTGGACTAGAAGACTTAGTAAGATGTTTGTTCCCTCTAAAGTAATGTACAGAAAAGCACACAACACAAATGCACACCTTAGTCAAAATTGCAGCAACATGTCTTTTTGTATGAAATTTTAATTCAACCCTAAAATTAATGTGACATTATATGAATTCCAATCAGTTAAAATAATATTGAAAAAGAACAATAGTGTAAGACTCACACTCTCAAATTTTGAAAGTTACATTAAAATGATAGCAAACCAAACAATCCAGTGATATAACCATAAGGATAACATATAGAACAATGAAATAGAAATAATACAGAAATTAAATCAACTGACTTTGCTCAAGAATACCAAGAACATTTGATATGAAAAGAATAGTTATAATACAATTGATTGTGGGGCAATTAAATTTCTACAACCCACCTCCCAAGAAAGTTGTACAAAATAATTACCCTTAAAATGATGACCTAAGTATTAAACTTAAAACCATGAAAAACTGCTTCCACATAATAAGCATAATTATTCATAAGTTTGGATTTAGGATTTGACCTACTGTAAACAAAAGCATGAGTGATAAAATTGTTTTAAAATATAAATTTGACTTCATCAGAATTAACTGCTTTTCCCTTACAGAAAAATGCAAAATAACCTAAACTGTTCATAGGGTGTATAATTGAGTTCTTAAGTCAAAAAAAAATAATAAGATAATGAAAAACCTGGAGTATATAGACAAATGCCAGCTTTGTATTATTGCTATAGCAAATGGATTGGTATTTTGTAGGACAGTTTTTTAAAGACACTACATGAGTGAGCTTGTGCTGCAGTCAAATTAATCTGTTTCCATGAAAATATAGGAGATGTTCATTACTACCTAGATAATTTGAGAGAAAATCCATTTCTGTAAACAATAGTATAAGATGCAGTCAAGAGAAATTCTCACACCATCAAACATTTATAGAAAAAGAGCATAAAGTAAGGATTCACAAACTTCGAGCCACAGGCAATGATCCGGGAGGCTCGTCAAACACAGATGGCTGTGGCTGGCCTCACCAACAGGAGGTCTGCATTATGATTTGAGAGCAGACAATCGTGACACGTTTCCAGATGATACTAATTGTGCTGGTTCAAGAAACCTACTTTCAGAATACTGACAGGGTGACCAGCGTGTCCAAGAACTTGAGTCTCCAGTTCTTGTGGATATTCCATGGTCACTTATGCACCATCCTATTTCCCTATTCTATCTCCTGGTTATGGGCCATATTTGCCCCAGTACATTTCATAATTATTGAGTTTGAGGCCTGAGGTGTTAATGTTACCTCAATCTCCAAGATTTGGCTGAGGTTAGTATAATTACATCAGTGTCATTTTATCTTCCTTCTGTTGTGACTGAAAGAAGCACACAATATTCGACATGCCACTAATTTTTGTGAATTCACTTGATCTATTGAAAACAATAAATTGAAGTTGATGAGTGTTTCATGAGAAATGTGCTGTACATTTGTGTCTAAATAAGTGACCATATAAAGACACTTTTGAAGCAACCAGCCAGTGTGAAAATGAAATCAATTAAAGAAGGAGTTTAAAACAAAAAGAGTCACCAAAAGTAAAGGATAGATTACTTCCCAAGTTCTAGAAATATTAGTTCATGAGCCAGTAAATTATTTTATTACATATTCTGGTAATTAAAATATGTCAAAAGTCTCCTATCCCAGAATCCAGATTAAAAATCAGTTAACATTTTGTGACATTTACTGCAGAATATTTTGAAAGTCATAAACATCATAGATAAATTGATGTCTTCTGTGTGTTTCTTTCTAACCAAATTCCTTTTGTCTCTCTCCAGATGTAAACAGTAGAGGTTTTATAAAGAATAGGATTACTGAGAAATTCATCAAACACGTTATTTGGCAACGTTTTTATCTTTAAAATCCCTATATTTATGTTTTGCTCTTGTTTTCTATTTGGTTAACATGTGTAACTCTAGCTTATTTATTGAAAGTGCTAATCAATTCCCATATAGAATATCTGTCATTTTTTTATTCATTAACTCTTTGATGGACATAAAGACTTTGCAAATATTGACTAACAGACAGTTTTTGCAATGACAATTCCAAGTATACATCTTCTTTCCCGAGGGTTTGGGGGTTTTAGGGATCTTCCATATATTAGATTTGGATACAGTGTCCTTCTTTGGTTCAGAATCCTTCACTCACACTTGGAGATGTGATTCCCACAGAACTGATGCTCTGGGGGCAACTGGTTTACCTGGATCCAGGAGCCTATGGAAACTGCTGATAAATATTGGCTGTTTCAGAGCTTTGTGATGCCTGAAATTTCTGAACAGGCTAGTTAGATAACTATAAGTTAGTCAAATTTTTCTACATTTAGTATCAAATTTATCACATAATATTATAGAATCTAAGTTAGAGAACTCTGTAAGGAAATATGAGGAACGTGATTTTCATTGTGCTTATCTTTGTAGAAGATAATATACTTGGAGATAATATGAGACTGAGAGCATATTAAATTTATCATTATTTTGTGTACATGTTTTCAAATATAAATTAAGTGGAAACATTTTGTTCATTTTCTGAAACATGGTTTCTTCAATATTTTTTTAGGGTTCTCTGATAAACACAAAGATATAACGAAGATTTTAGTAAAATTTTTTATCCACTGTGTATCATTTTACACTTTCTTTGACTTTTAAGTTGCTTTTTAATTCATTTATTTTTATTATGGTGACTATATTTTACATTGTTTCTTATTTGTTTACGGAAAACTTTCTGTCATATGGCAACTGAGGAATAACCCTCCTTGTTACTAAACAGATACCCTCAAAGGATTACTAAAAATCATCTCCATTTCTGTACAGATCCACACGCCCTTGCGTAGTGTACATGGATTTCTCTTCTTCCCTGTTATGATCAACACTTTGTATTTACACATTTTAATCATTGCCACTTTGCTGAGTATGAATTTCTCTCATATTACAGTTGTTTCCTGGAATAAGGATGAGGGGATAACCTCTTTTCATAGGTTATTAGCAATTTATACTTCAGTTCTCATGGAGCACTGGCTCATTCTTTGACATTTTTTTTCTTTCTCATTGCTTTTATTTCTTATTTATATAGGTTTTGTTTTAATTTTTCTATATCCAGTATGTTAAAATATTTCCCTAATACTTTTTTCTTTTTAAAGTTTTCATTTAAAAATATGAATCCATTAACCAATCTAGATAACTTGTGTATAACATAAAATAGAGATTATGCAATTTTCTCTGCTATAATCAATTATCTAAAAATCACTATTATAGAACATTATACTTTGATTGTTCATCATAATGAGAATGACTATATCCCCATGGTTCTATTTTACAGCTCTCTATTCTGTGACTACTTGACGACTTGTTTATCAATTTGTCCATACAAAAGTATACCTTACTATACTACTATATATAAGAAGGGCAACTTTTCTGACTTCTTTAGTTCAAGAATATATCACACCTGTTTTTCAGTGTGTGGTATACACAGACAAATACACACAGAGCATCAAAACCATCGCCAACAATGATAATTCAAAGCATTTTTCTTACAATTTCACTGGATTTAGTTAATAGATCGAGATGGGAATGTTTAGCATTACAATAGCAAATAGTGTATATATCTTATATTTTTAATTATTCAATGTACTATAAATTTCATAAAGATAACTCAGGTGTTAGGTTCAATTTATTTATTTCAATTAATTTATATATACTTATATACTATAAGTATATCAAAGATTTTTGCTGTTTAAACTTCTAGCTTTTACTATCTAGAAGGTAGCCTGTGCTGTTGTTTTATAAGAACTGTCGCTTACTTTTGTAACTCATTCTGCCACTGTCTGACAGTTTTACTTATCTTTGGTGAGCAGGGTTTTCAGCTTAATACGTTGAGTGATGGCTGCCTGTTTCTTTAGTGACTTGTGATTTATGGTACTCCCTGTATATGAGAAATCAAGTCTCTCTATTTATTGAAAAATTATAAACTAACGTAAATACTTAAATTATAGATGCATGTCTACAATATATGTCTATACATATATATGATAACTTAAGATACATGTATACATATAGAATATTTTACTTATTCTGTTTCTTGAGTTTTATTTGGAATTCGGTTCTCACTTTAACCTCGATGACTTTTAATTTCATTTTTATTTCTCCATTTCACTTATAAATCTATTTTACAATTTAGTAAGTTTTCTTCTCTTGAATCATACATATCTACGTGTATATTTTTTAACTCCATGATCATATTTTTCATTTGAGGAAGGTATATTTTGTTCTTTGCTGTTTCCATCTGGCCATAACTGGTGCCATCTTTTCCTGTCTTCATGTTTTTATACTCCATTATTTATTTTAGGGGTAATTTGAGTGAGAAAATGATTCGGTACTGATTCTGAAAACTCCTAAATGAAACTTTTTTTCATATATTTTCTACTTTTGCATTGATAGCTTATACATTTGCCAGGGCTTTTGAAATTCTGCAACATTTGCTTTTAGGATAAATCTCACCAAAACTCCTTGAAATTATCCTTTTTACAAAAACATATTTAAGCTATTACCAATCTGATACTACTTTTTAAAGATGTATAGGCATAGGATTGTTTAAAACCACAAATAAGATAAATTTTAATTATAAATGATAGATGTAACATATGCCCACCCAATTCTTCCATTTGTCTCTTGAACAGATGTCTTCATGGACCAGAGTCATTAGTAACTTGTCTAAAATAACAAAAATTAATAAATGAGGAACTGAAATTCAAGCCCAAGCAGTCCAGTGCTGGAATTTTCATATCTAATTGCTTTATTCTTAGCATTTACTACTAATCATTCTCACTAAACCTTCTATGTGTCATTTATTATGTGATTCCCTTGCAACAATTTTTGATGAAAAGATATAAATATACACGTCAACATCATCTTCTTCTTTTTTTTTTTTTTTTCTTTTTGAGACAGGGTCTCGCTTTGTAGTTCAGGCTGGCCCTGAGCTCACTCTGGTGCCCAGGCAAGCCGCCGCGAACTCAGCAATCCTCCTGTCTCTGCCTCCCAAGTGCTGGGATTACAGGCGTGAGCCACCACATCAGGCATTGAACATCATCTTCTTAATAATGGGGAAAATTGTCTTAGTAAAATATGCTTGTTTTTGTCCACTTCGCTTTCAACACATAGCATTTGTATTATCAATTTATTCTGTATTGTTCTTTGAAATGCTTCAAAACATAATGGCCCTACATTTTTAATTTAAAATTTCCATCTAAATTTTTTAATCATTTTCTTTTACTACATTAAGATTTGATAAAGAAATGTTAATTGACATAAATCTAGAGTGCATTGAAATCATTACATGTTAAGAGGAAGTCAGTTAATCTCAAGGCATAGCAAAATGTGTTTCCATCTTAATGAAATCACATAGTTCTTTTCAGTCCTCTGTGCATGAATAAATTACAAATAAATAATACATGATAGAAAAATACAATTGGTTTCATAAATAAATCTGAAAACATAGAAACATGTCCTGCAGTGAAAGACCTAGGAGGCAAATGTTGCACTTGTATCAAACAGCTCTGGGCCAAAGATTTAGCTCAGTGGTTCCAGTGCCTGCCTTGCAAGCACAAGGCCCTGAGTTTGATCCTGGTAACCACAGACAATGCTGGGTGTGGTGATTTACACCCACCAACCATCAATACCACACACCACAGTGCCAGGCATGGTGGATCACGCCTGTAATCCCAGCACTCAGGAGATAGAGGCAGGAGGATTGCTGAGTTCCAGGCTTGCCTGGGCTACATAGTGAGCTGAGGGTCAGTCTGAACTACAAAGCAAGACCCTGTCAAAAAAACAAACAAACAAAAAAAAAAAAAACCCCAGCTCTTCCACATCAGAGGAGAAGCTCTAATGTAAAAGGCAGTGTATACATGAGCAATCCAAACGGAGCTTTTCTGAAGGAGGAGGCAGTGCTAGGGTGAAACAGAGCATTTGAAGTGCTTCTAAGTATCATCAGGGTTATGAAACTTACAGTGAAACTGAAAGAAAGTCACTGAACAAAAAGTAGGGTTCAATTTGTTCTTTAAGCTGGAAATGCAAAAAAAGATAGCTGATTCATAGAAAAATAAGAGATTTAACATGTTAAAATAGTAAAATTTTAAAATAGTAACCAGCGACACTTATTTGATCATTACATACAAAAACTTGGTCACATTTCCCATGTGCATGAGAATAGTTATTAAAATTTTATCGCAAATATCAGAAGAGAGCAAGATCAAAGGCTTAAGATTATTTCAGCATCACATAAAATGTTATTGATTTGATCTTGTCTGTATTGATTTTATAAGAAAATATATTTCTGTGATCATGAACAGAATCTTAATTATACCTACTTCATAGGCACCTCTAAAAATATGATATCCATATTGTACTGAAGATCTTATATTGTTTTTTATTGTTGTTGATGGTGTTGTTTTGCTTTGTTCTATTTTTTTTTTTTTTGAGACAACATCTTGCTTTGTAGTTCAGGCTGGCCCTGAGCTCACTGTGTAAACCAGGCAAGCCTCAAACTCAGTAATCCTCCTGTTTCTGCCTCCTGAGTGCTGGGATTACAGGTGTGAGCCACCATGCCAGGCACTGTGGTATGTGGTGCTGATTGCTGGTGGGTGTGAGTCACCATGCCCAGCATTGTTGTATGTGGTTACTGGGACTGAACTCAGGCCCTGCACTTGCAAGGCAGGTGCTGGAACCACTGAGCTAAATCTCTCGCCCAAGTTATCAATTTTTATGCTATACCTTTTTTAGAGCAATTGGCAGAAGATACATAATTGTGACAATAAGGTCTGTACCACGTGACAGAAGCCTTGACCTGGAGACTTTGGTACCTTCCATTAGGAACCACTGAGAACCTCCACCCTTTTCTCTGTATCATTTGTAAATTTAAAAACTAACTCTCCAACAAAAAGTTTTGGACTCTAGATTACAGCTTTTTAGACTATAGAATAATAAGTGCAGAAATAAATCGAATGCTGAACCTTTATTCAGACATCCTTTAAATAAACCAAATTTTTCATTATTTTTGTCATTAAATTGTATATATGGAAAAACAAGGAAAATATGGAAAATTTTTACAGGTAATAAATGAACAGTGAAGTATGTAACCATTTAAAGATTTGATAGCAAGCAAAACCAAGCTCCTTTTCTCCCAGTTTGACCCCATTTCTTGAAGTAGTATGACAGAATGCTATTTATTGAGGCTGTTTTGATCACAGTACTTAAAGGAATCAATTTAATAGTCAATAGTCTAGTAATGAGTCTGTTTGTATGTGACATGTGGCATAAACACCTGTATTCAAGAGCAGGGATGGAATAAAAAGAATTTTAAAAAAGCATAATGTGTGCCTGGGGATTTAGCTCGTGACACCGCACCTTCCATACAAGCACGAGGGGCCAAGTGTGTGATCTCCAGTACCAAAAAGTGTGTGTGTGTGTGTGTGTGTGTGTGTATACTGGTATGTATATAAAATATACATAAATATAACAAATATATTATATAATAAATTAATATACTATATGGATATAATAAATATATATGATATAAATATATTGACATAAAACATAAATATATGAATATATGAAATCTAATAAATATATGATGAAAGGTAAATATAATGTCTATGTATAACATGTCTATATATATAAATGTGGGACCTAAATATGTTCTTCTAATAGTTGGGGATATTTCATATGGTAACCTACATGCAATTATATTAATTTACTTTACTGATAACACATATTATTCTATGGATGTAGGAAATTTTTTAGTGCATCTCCAAAAGGAATTAGGTCAGAAATTTGGAAGATAGAGGCATTGTTTATGGACCAATTGAGCCCTTGAGTTTTCAAAATCACTGGAATCATTTCTGGTTCTTGATTTGTGAAATTGTATGTGTGAATTTTATTTTGAAACTATGTGGACAGAGAAGACACATTTATGAGGTTGCATGAAATGATATTTAAGATCATTTTTCCTCAATTGTATGTATGTGTGTATATAATATATAAACACATAAAAATTTCATTAAAATGATGCAATAATAATATCCAAAAGTGTTCTACGAGTATACACTGCTGTTTTTCCTCAATACATGAATTAGACATTCTTTAAAACAGGTTCTTATGTGGACCTGACTGCAGTTTTTGAAATTAAGAATAGGGATTTTTGGTAACTAAATTTTTACTTAATCTCAAACATCTCATGAATTATTTGTAGAGTGTAAATGTGAATTTTGATTCATCAACAACATAACACGCGCACAAATAGGGAATTCCATTTTGTATAAACTGGATGTAGTAAATGTTTTATTAGTTTTTGACAGGTACAGTTAAAAGTGATATAACTCAGGTATAAAATCTTATGGAAGATTTTACAACATTTAAAAAATGTTTAATAGTGATATTTTAAAGTCATGGGTGTAAACAAATGATCTTCCCAATGGTAAATTTCTGTCTGTCATAGGACAAACTATTAATTTTCAGTGTTATTGTGAAAAAGATGGCCAGTGTTTTTCCTGTAAATTTAATAGTATTATAAGCCTTTGGGTCCTTGCATAGTCAGACAGAATGAAAAACAAAAAATTGCATTCAGAATGAAAAATCACGAATGACACTGAGCCTGTTGCATGACCTATTGAGGCACTGGGATATACATGGGCAGAAAAACACACTCTCATGTACATAAGCAGACAATAATGTATTGTTTTAATTAATTATACCTTAGTTGGAGCTCTTTTTCTTATATATGTATATATATATATACACACACACATATATGTATGTATGTATGTATGTATGTATATGTATATGTATACTGTTCTATGATTCAGATGGTTACCAACAGGTAGATGACTGAATAAAAAATGTAGAAAGCAGAATTTTAAGACATTCTCAAGTTTTCTGCTTCCTGGTTTATGATCCCTCTAATGTCCCTGTGGACTAAGATATGGCAGATTTTTATTCTCATGATTATTTTATGTTGGGTTTCCGGTTGAGTTTGAAGCAAGGGGATCTCTTAGGGCCTAGCCACCCTAATCGAATAAGCCTGGTAAAACCAGGGTTTTCTCTGGCTGAACACAGAGAAAGAAGTTAGAGATCAAAAGCTAAAAAGGAAACCATGGATCTCAATTTTATAACCTGTAGGAAGTCAATTTTGCTGGAAACCTGATTAAATTTGGAAGCAAATCCTTTGCCTTTGTGTTTTGAAAAAGAATGTGATTGGTCATTCCACATTCTGTAAGACCCCGAGCAAAAGCGACAGTTAGTATCACCTAGACTGCTGACAATCAGATACATGGTTTAAAAATGGATGCTTTTGTAATTTTTTATATTCATGGTAATGTACCAAGATGCAAAAGAAAATCTCAGTCTAACCTTTAAAAGGTTTAATAAAACATTGTCAAATTGTATACTCGAAGTTTTTCTAAAAGTGACAAATTAAACAATGATTTTGTGAAACATCATGAATCCTACTTAAAATATATTTTAGGATTAGTTTTTACAATACTAGATTGTTTTGTAATTTTTCAATATATTTAAGAAATTACATATGTATGTAGTATCATATATTTTTCTATGCCTTAATTTTCTATATCTAAATAAGTGATCTCTACAATCACAACTTCTTTGGAAAGTATGGAGCTACTGATGACTTATAAATGAAACTGGACCTAGGTATTTATGGATTAGCCAATATTGATTTTTTTAGGTCTGATTTGTTCTAATTTTTCTTATATTTTTAGTAGTCTAATATTTTATCTGAAAGTAATGGAACTTTATTTCGAAGTAAAATAATTGTTAGATGATGTCATATTTTAATACTGATTCAGAAAATTATTTTAATTTAATGAATTATATTCCAGATATTGATATCTTGATGCAATGCCTTGTGTTGTTTTTTCCTAGTTTATGGTCCCTATTTATCTTCTTTTTCTGATAAATTTGCAAGGCTTACTATTAAAAAGAATTACATTTATCCAGTTTTTTTCTACATGGACAAATCAAAAATAAGCTCTTGCTTTAATCAAAATTATTAGATTTCAATGTAGTAAGAAGAGGAAAGATGTGCATATGTAATTACTGGATCTTTATAATAAGTAAGGAGCCAAGAGGTGTCAGCTAATGAAAACTCTTCCAGTTTTGTCCCGTGTTCCTATTATTAATTATTTTTCATCATTTATCCATGGAACTATAGGATCAATTTAAGAATAATTGCTACTGAACCAGTAACTTTCATAATTTTCCCATTGGCTCCTATTAGCATGAAGAATAAAAATAGGCTCTGAAAAAAATCAAACACAAAATTATGCATAACTCGTATGCAGTTACCTACTATTGAGGAAAGTCTTGATTTTTCTCAAAATAATGTTAACCAAGAAATTTTATTATCTATATGTAACATGCTCAACAGAAATGCAAACTATAAATCATCATTTAAAACAAATGCTATTTTAAAGAACATGTCTAGCTCATTAAATATTTGTTAATCAAAATACATTTTCCTATAACTTCACAAGTTTACTAGTCACCATCCAAGTGGTAAACCAAATGGTGCATTTAAAGTATGATCACATTCTAACTACTAGGAGGTTCAAGAGAATTGCAGGAAAACATGGTAAACAATGTTCCAAATTTGTATCTCCATAAGAAATAATAGTGGTTTAACATTATAGAGTTGTGTAAAAGCCCTTACATTTTTTAGCTTAAGATGTAAATTCCAAAACATTTTTGCTTAGTTCTGTTCTAAGTAAAGTTTCATTCATTGTTTCTATGACTATATTATTTACTATGCAATGCTTTACCTGAACTAAATTTCTACTCTCTGAGACAAAATTTAAAAAATAATAATCACCACTGAGATACTTTGAACATGCTCTCTGCCAAATATTTTCCTGCCCTAGTCATATTTAGGGCATTATCATTAGTGTTTTGCTGTAGTTTTATTTTAACTTTTTTTCGTACCTTGTTATGACCTTGGGCATGAATCAGCTCATTAAAAATTAAATTGCTTATTATAGCCTGGCATCACTTTCCACTTTGATCAGAAAGTACAATAGGTTTCTTGAGTGAATTTACCTATAAAATATTCTGGTAATGAGAATGGAAAAGACAAGTTTAATAACCTTAATGCTGAAACAAAGACTTTAGAAATGCCACTGAAAGGAGATAATAAACATTTTATACAAATAAGAAACTATAGATCTTTGTATTAAAATACAAAAACATTAAAAATCTGTTTAACTCATTAAACATCACAATTTCAGAATCAAGCTAATTTTTATTATACAAAATTATTTTATGGCACTGTGTGTATTCTGAAGATAATATTCTTATGAAAACATCTTTCCTCTCTTCATACCTAATGTCAACAAAACTTGAGAAATCCCACTTGCAAGGCAGGTGTCAAGTGGAAAGTATGAAAATTATTTCTCAATTGAGTATCTCAATATGCTGAAATATGCATTAATTTCAAATTTCTAAAGCTGTTATTTCATAATTTTGACAGTACAATAAAGTAGTTTGGTGTTGTTCTATTCTTTGACTTTTAGTGTAATTTATAGCGTTTTACATCTTAAACATGCGGGAAGAGCAACAAAGTAAAAGCTAAATAGTTAATAAGAGTTTATAACAATTACATGTGAACTAAGATATCTGAAAATTTGGCTTTCATTGATACTCATATTTATAGTATCTGAATTTATTTGCATTCGAATTTAGAGGCTCCACACTTCCATTTATTTTGTATATCTGAATGTGAAATTAGTGAGCAGTAAAACACATTATATTCATTGCCTCCTTAGCATCCTTGAATATAGTTTCAAAGTAATTCTTTTAAGTTCAAGAATAAAATGTGCTCTAATCAGAAAATTTAAACATTAATACTATTTAAATGAAATACTATTTAAATGAAATACTATTTAAATGAAACAACATTATTCCAACTAATTGTTGTGACATACTTATAATCATCAAAGTGTATCATAGGAAATTAATCTTTTGCACAAGTTTAAAGAACTAAAGCAATACAGCTCCACATGCAAAATCTATTGTATTAACAATTATTATATTCTTAAAATAATTTAAATTCCTGTGAAACAATTTTAGAATCAAATACTAGATACTGAATACACATCCATCACTACTAAATTAATTTTGTCTCCTACTGTGCTTTGCATTCCTGATATAAGATAAGGGAATTTGAACAAAATAAATGTCACTCACATGTCACACACTTTTGGGAGTACACCCAGCTTCCTGGAACAGAATGAGAAATGTTAACTCTGGGTATTTCATACCATTCAATTATCTTACAATTCATTTCTAGTACCTAGTCATTCTGTTAATTATTTGCCATATTTTAATACAATAATATTAGTTCTTTTATAAATAAGAGGCAATTTAAAACTGCTTGTCAATTTTGACCTGAGAGCTCACAATACTGGCTAAACATGAAACAACCAGAGAATGGTCTGGGGTTGTAGGATGCTCATCATGATCAGTTTTCAATACTGACAGGAAATTACTATGTGTGGTATATTTATCTGTTCCCATATTTTATTAAATTATTGTAGGTTTGTATCATAAAATCAATATTTAGTACTTAATATTTTCCCCATAAATTTTATGTATGCTGACGTTTGTTCCATATAATAAGTTAACAATCATTATGTTTCTCTATGTTAAAGACATCAGATGTTTTTAACATGTTGGTTAACTGATTTGCGAAGCCATTTTCTTAGTTTACAGTGATATAAGCAAAGAAAAATTATAATACATTTATGAAATTCTCAATATTGTATTGTTACCTTAAGGGCTTTTCAGTTTGTTATCACAGTTGTTGTCTACGTTATTTACCCATATATTTCCTGGAGCTTAGAATATTTTATTAAATTACATAAAATATACTTATTAGGCTACTTTATTGCACGCTTCATTTGATCTTAGCCAAAAGGCCAAGAAGCAATACTTTATTGCACACTTTTCCTGTAATATAAATTATTTTTTAGGCATTTTTCTACCACATTTGGATTTTACCAAAATTTTTAGTTGATAAACTAAAGCATTTCTGTCCCTTTACCTGGGGGAATTTGCTGGAGAAGGAAAGCAGCTGACCCAGGTAATCTTCCTGAAAACATTCTGATAATTGGAGCTGTTGGCAAGTAGGCTAATTATATTGCTGTGAGGAAGGGTTTTTTCTATGGGATGCTTAAGCAGACTGCCTTCCGCTCGGGACTGACTCTAGGAGGCAACTAGAGTCCCTGGATTTATGAGGCACTTTGCCGGAAAATGTTACTCAACCTACAACTTCATGATTTATAGGCAAACTTCGTTTTATGTGAGTTCTGTCTGACATAATCTCTTAGAGATGTCATCTGTTATTCTGACCAGAAAGCACATGATCAAAGGGCACAGGCCAATGAGAAAGGAATTTCCTTCAATGTCTCACCCTGCACCCTTCTTTGACTCAGAAGTTAGGAAATATTTCTGGAAGAATTGAATCCATATGCATAAAAGTGATTGGACAGTGTGAACTCTATTTGTTTAAAACTCATAATTACACATATGCAAACCTAGAAACACAGTCACGTATTTATGTTATTTAACATTTCTACTTCCTTAGAATTTTTAACAAAAATCTAGTATATATTATCTATTAACATTTATACAAGTATATGCCTCTTATGTGTTGCCTGTTTTGATAATAAAAATATTTTAATAATTTTAAAATATATTTTAGTGGGTTCTATAACCTGGGTACCGAATGAAAGAGAAGAGAAATTCATCTTAATGTAATCTATGAAATAAGCTAAAATGCATACATGTAGTTGAAAGACACTAAAATTTTCAGGGCTGTTTATCCTAGTTTAAATATTATAATAAAGATTTATTATCTATAGCAAGAATACAAGAGTTCCTTACCAACAGTAAGATTCTACATATATTTTAATTAAAGTATTATAGATTGTTGATCTTGACATTGTATAGCAAAGAAATTTATGGAAGTTTGAAAATTTTTCAGTTCATGTGTTCTGATGATGGATCATCTCTAGTTGTTTTCAGTGATAGTTCAAAAGACTGAGCACAAATGAAAAGATTCCATGGCTTTAGTTGAAGATTTCAGGAAAGAAATGTTGGCTACTTTGGCTTTGTTATACAGTACACTAAAAGATGTGTTCAACAAATCCTTCATAGATAGAATTTTTAAAAGAATTTAAAGAGTTTACACCCTAGGCCTTTCAGAGTGGAGGATGTTATAATTGTTTAATTGTTGGGGAAAAATGAAATGAACACTAAGGAACATAGAACTAAATCAACAATGTGTGAAGGTTAAGACCATCATTTCCTGTGTTAGAAGTTCTAACTAAAATAAATTTGATTTCCAGTAAATATTGGAAACATATTGGTCAAATTCAGAGGAAATGTTATAAAGTGACTCTCTCCTTTTATGTTCAATTATTTATAATTAAGACTAGAAAAGAAAACAAACTTTGAATGTGACTTTTGGCATAAGAAGATGATGGGAAAACAGACATAAAATGTTTCAAAGAAACAGAAACCATCAAATGATTCAGCATTGACTGATCCTCAGTCTAAATTCATATGGAAAATACTATTAGCTTTGGTGGAGAGATTTTTCTCAACTGTCTTCTTTAGACGGTACCAAGGAAGATATTGCAAAAGAGTATAGAAAGGAGAGAATCAAGATTCATGGAAGGCAAAAATGCTGCTCTTCTAAAACAGGGTTTCAGAATTTTGATGTAGAGGACTCTCATTTCCTTACCTTATATTGTTTCTCTTTCTAAGTGGTGGCATTTGTCAAGCACATTCTGTACTTAATATTGGCTTCTTTTTAATATTGGTTCAATATCAAAATGCGGACAAATCTAACCGTGAAAATATGCAGTGGTCCTAGACTCTGCCTTTGATGCTAGGTGGGGTTTCTTGAGAATAAATTTTGCAGTAAAATTTACAAAAGTACACATATTTACAAAAATACACATATTACAAAAATACACATATTTTCATGTGTAGAATAAGAATGTGATGTGGGGAGTCAGAAGAGATAAAATGCTGTTTAACTTCTTGTAGGTTTCAAGCTTGGTCTATGGCTGAAGTGGGATAAAGGATCGTCTCTCAAATATTGTTGTAATTTCTAGAAACCAGGAATATTTTGCATTACCTGGAAAGTGAACTCAGTAGATAGGATTCATTTGTGGATTTTGAGATGGGGAGAGAACTGTGGAGTTTCTTGTAGCTCCAGTATAATCCAGCGTAATATAATTACCAGAGGAAAGGAAAACTGAAGGTCATAATGAAAGAGTAAAATGTCAAGTCCAAACCAAGGGAAGAGTGAGTGTGTGTGTGTGTGTGTGTGTGTGTGTGTATGAGAAAGAGAGAGACACATACAGAAACAAGAAGGGAGAGGGAAAGAGTGTGAGGAAGAGGATTAAAATTGAGAGTAAAAGCTGGAGAAGACAAGCAATACTTTGAGTTTAAAGACTTCTAATGTCTAGAAGGACAAGATAATTTATAAAATGAGAATATGGTAATTTTAATAGCACAACAAGACACTAATTTATGACTCAATTCTTTTTTGGGCAAATATACCTTACCATATGCACATACTTCTTGACGGTATTATTCACATAAACTAATGAAATCTGAGAGGAAGCGACACTCTACCTGTGGCATTTTAAGAAGCATAACATTTTTGTTTTTGTCTTCACTCTGTCACCAGAACATTAATGTCCCAGAAAAGTGTTATTACTTGGACATTGGAAATTTAAGGGAATGCAGTTGATAGGATGACTGTATCTGGAGACAACGTGGGCTTTTAAGGAGTATGTCTTTGTGTGCTGTCCTTAGATCCCATGGGATCATGGCATAGGAAGGGACTGTGAAACTTATTTCTCTTTGCTTCCTGGTTTGAGATGTGATTCACTCTTCATTATTCTTTTATCATGATATCGCAAGAGAACCACAAAAGGAGTCATGTGCTTAAATTTGCAAAGCTCTGATGTAAATAAACATTTTATTCCTGTATAAGGGCCCTGTGTCACATAGATCACATTAGAGTAACACAAAACTGACTACTATAAATAGCATCCTTAATCTGGTTTCTCAATGGAAAATATGTACAGTAAAAGCAGTGAACCACAATTTTCTAAAACATTAATATGAAATAAACCACAACTGTAATACTTCACTTACTTGAGCAATATACTTTGGACAGACATATACTATAATTTGAACAGACTGAAATAAAATTTCTAAGTCTTCTCATGTGGGATTTGTGTGTATTGTCATTCATGTATTTTAGTCTCTCAGTACAATTGTTTAAATCTCTTGCTTTATGCATGATGTTACAAACATTTCTCAAGTGATTTGATTAGTTATATTATTGGTACTGTCTTTTCATTTTCCAATCTGTAACTCTTGGTGTATAAGCACAAGCATAATTACATATTCATGTAATTTGAGGTCTATATCTATAAAAATGTTTTAAACCCTTTTAATTCTTCACATTTTTGCCATCATTTGTCCATAGCAAATATAGTTTGTCCCACAAAGGTCAATGGGCTAAAGGCTTGGTCTTCAACTTGGCTCTACTGAAAGGAAGGTGGTAGAAATCTTTAGGAGTCAGAGCACAGTGGTAGGTTTTAGGTCATTGCTAGCATGCCTGGAAGAGGCTGATGGATAGTGATCTCTTCCTGACCCATTTTTTTCTCAGGCTGCCATAAGGATAGTATATGCGATCCACAGCCTTCTCCCCCTACCTGTGCTCCACAACACACTATGTAAAGTATTGCTTCACTTACAGGAGCTCCAAAAGAATAAACCACCAATACTGTGAGGCAAAATAAACCTGTTTTTTGGTTAAGATGATGTATCCGAAGTATTTCCTATAGTAATGAAAAGTTAATACTGTATCTTTTCCCATTGCTGTTGATATTCATACACCTGTGTAATTTCCTCCCCTGAGGAGGTGGACTTAATGATTCTGTACATATACAAAAAAAAAAAAACAGAACAGAGTAAAAGTGATCAAATTTGTTTGGTGACATGAAGTATTTCCATAAACTGCTGTCATTTGTTTACCACTAAATGAAAACTTGGAGACAGAGAAGGAAGCTGAAGTCAAGGAACTCCACCGAACCACATAAACGAGAAAAAATGGGAATAGTTCTAAGATAAATTACTTTTCATTTTGTTTAATATGAATCTTTTTAGCACTGTAGAGCATAAAAATATATAAATAAGGATATAAATAAAAATTTACACTTTTGGTATCCTAACTATTGCATCCCATTTAAATTTTTAATTAAATTATGTTTTAAAATTATCTTACAAAATCTCACCCTTCATTTTGGTGCATATGGGTTTAAAATAGCATTTTAAATAATTTTATGCATTTATGCATAGTATTGTAATCTTTTCAAAAACGTTATTGTATTACATTGCAGTACTATTTTTGTGTAATGTTTCAGTTTTAACTTTTAATCTATGAGTTAAATAAATTATGTTAGTAATGCATTGTTTTAGCATTGCTCTGATTTTGCATGGTTATATAATGCCACATTTATTTCCCTCCATTTTCTCCTTTCTTATAGATTTTGATAGTTATTTTCAATATTTATTTGTTTATGCATCATTTTACTTTGCGATAGGTTAATTATCACATCATTTTACACTATAGATCAATGTATTATATTTCTGACTTAAAATATTAAAATGGCATTATGGTTTTGATCTAACAGGTATCCTTAGATTCTTATATGTTAGAGACAGGTCTTTCAGAAGGTGTTTTGGTCATGGAAATGAAGCACTAATTAGTGGATTCATCCTCTGGTGAGTTAAACAGAGGAGCCTTTTTTTTAAGAGCGGGAGCCTGACAGGAACAGGCAGCAATCTCTCTCCCCAGCTTTGCTCTTCTCTCTGTGATGCCTGTCCACCATGATGTGACCGGTTTCTTTTCTCTTTGCTTTTCTGCCTCCTGTTTTTGGCTTGAAGCAGGCCAACCAGGGACTGCGATCTCAGAAACGCTTGGCCTAGATAAGAATCCGTTCTTGTAGTATTAGGAACTGTGTCCACAAGGAAAGTGACTGAAATGGATGAAACATTTAAAATCCTCCTAAATAAATAACTGAGATCTCAAGTTTATTAGCCATATGTAGAGACTAAATTTAAAGTGAAATGATGAATTTAGGGAGAAAAAACTCCAAAGTGCTTTTCCGAGGTTGTATGTTACCATACTCTCCCATTTCCAATGTTCTAAGCCATATCTAGCATTCAGAAAAAGACCCCATGGCCAAGTAAGGATGAAAATCCTATTGAAACACTACATATAAAGCTGGGCTTACAAAAACAGATCAGTGCTATATACTCCTATTAAGAAAAATGTGTGAATTGTCGTTGAATGCCCTGGAAAGGTAAACTCCCATAGACCTATGACAACCAAAAACACCATCAAAAGGTTCAATGCTCAAATTGGAATCACATGTGTATTGTAAAAATAAATGATTTATTTTATTTGTTTATTTATTTTCTGTACCAGCAATCAAACTCATGACTTGCACTTGAAAGAGAGGCACTGGAACAACTGAACTAAATTACTGATTTGTAGAGGTTTTGTGTTTTCTTTTTTTTGAGACAGGGTCTCGCTTTGTATGTCAGGCTGGCTCTGAGTTATGTAGCCCAGGCAAGCCTTGAACTCAGCAATCTGCCTGTCTCTGCCTCCTGAGTGCTGGGATTACAGGTGTGAGCCACCACACCTGGCACTGTGGTATGTGGTATTGATTGCTGGTGGGCATGAGTCACCACACCCAGCATTGTATGTGGTTACCTGGATCGAACTCAGGACCTTGAGCTTGTGAGACAGGCGCTGGAATCACTGAGCTAAATCTCTGGCCTTGTGTGTTTTGTTTTTATTATTTTCTCAAGCTAAGATTTATAAGATCCTCCTAAGTATATGTAAAATATCTGTGAGAAAAAGCAACTTCAAATCATTGCAATGAATTAGCTCAGGCAAATAATTCTCCAAAAAATACCAGAGTTACAGTTTTTTTAAAAAATGGTGGCAATACACATGAAAATGATTAAAAAATCAGAAAACAAAATTAGAGGTTTATATAAAAGACTCCATATAATATAATCCAAAGGAGTTTAAGAAAATTGCATTCAAGGGCCAGAGATTTAACTCAGTGGTTCTGGCGCCTGCCTCACAAGTGCAAGGTCCTCCCCAGTAACTACGTAGAATGCTGGGCATGGTGTCTCATGCTTGTAATCCCAGCACTCGGGAAGCAGAGGCAGGCGAATTGCAGAGTTCAAGGTTTGCCTGGGCTACAGAGTGAGTTCAAGGCCAGCCTGAACTACAAAGTGAGACCCTGTCTTAAAAAAAAAATGCATTCAATGTTATGAACTTCATTTTAAGATTATAATTCAGAAATATAGTAAGAATAACAGCTCCATAGATGATTCTCAATTGTATAATTATATTTGCTGGTGCTCTCTGTAGTAATGTAAATTCAGTGTCAACCTGAATTCCTTGTAATAATTAATATTAATTTTGTAGTCTTTGTTAAAGACAAAATATCATCTTAAGTTGAAGACAAATATATTTTACTAGTATTTTACTTAAATGTCTAGAATGATAAAATATAAACAGAGAAAACATAGTGTATGCTATTATTCTGATTGATTTTTTTCTAGAATTGTTGAAAGATGACAATGTCAAGATTAGGATTCAGAAAATCTGGAACATCATAAACACAGCAAAAGCAAAAGTAAAAGGTCTTCGATCCATATATCCCTGTTGAACAGCAAGCTTCAAAATTAGATTATTTTATAAAACAGTTATTTGATTTTTTCAGATCAAAAATTTATGTGTTGATGGTAAAAATATGAATCAAGATATATTATGTACAGGAACAAACTGCCAATGAGGAATGTGATCATAATGTATTCCTAAAATGTACCAGCAAACTCAATTTATTAAAAAAGAATATGTACACTTCAGTCAATAAGATACCACAAAAATATACTGAAGCACATAGTTCTCAGGACAAATTTCTACACCAAGTAAAATAACTTTTTAGATTCAAGAAAAATAAAAGAAAATCAAGGATACAAAATTGGCAACCTTTCCTACTGACACAAATCATATAAAATAAATATAATGTTCCGAAGAATAAAGTAACTCCATGGGGGAGTTTCCAAAGAGAAGGGATGTGTAGTCACAGAAAATAGTAAACAGTAAAAACTCTCTAAGAAACATTGAATATTAGCTAAAATAGGAATGATAATTTTAATTGTAAGGTTAAAGGATTATAGTTTAAAATAGTAGGTGTGCATATAGGGATTAGGGGTTATAGAGTGAATAAGGAAGCAGGAGAAAAAATTAAGTCATGTCATATACTGGTATAAAATAGGAATGATAATTTTTAAGTGTGAGGTTAAAGGATTGTAGTTTAAAATAGTAGGTGTGCATATAAGGTTTAGGGGTTGTAGAGTGAATAGAGAAATGGGAAAAATGAAAATTAAGTCATTATATACTGGTACAAATTCTCAGTGTTGAATGTGAATATGATGCATATATCAAATGTACCACCAAAGATTAAAAAAATAAAATTACAAGAGTGTGAGGAAATGAGATCAAAGTTAAACAGTTCTATAGAATTATTTTTATTCAAAAAACACAAAAGGTTATGATTTTAACATGGAAAATGTAATATGAAGGAAAATGTAATGTTAACTTTTTTAAGTAAAAAGCAAATAGCACAATTAAGTTCACAATAAAAGTGTCAGTTCACCAATTAGCACAGTCTAAATGTTCTTGTTAAAAATGAATTACCATTAAACAGACTTAAAAGTAATAATCCAGATGTTTTGAGATTTACTGGGAATTGATGACAAAAAGAAAATTTGAAAAGGAAATAGCCGGGCGTGTTGGCTCATGCCTGTCATCCCAGCACTCGGGAGGCAGAGGCAGGAGGATTGCTGAGTTCCAGGCTTGCATGGGCTCCATAGAGAGCTTAGGGCCAGCCTGAACTACAAAGTGAGACCCTGTCTCCAAAAAAAAAAAAAAAAAAAAAAAAAAAAAAAAAAAAAAAAAAAAAAAAAAAAAAAAAAAAAAAAAAAAAAAAAAAAAAAAAAAAAAAAAAAAAAAAAAAAAAAAAAAAAAAGGAAATAAAGAAAAAATGAACTCGGCATATTAGAAATCAAAAGGAAGTTGAGTTAGTGTCATTAATAGACAAAATGAATTGGAGGCAGAGTTCTTACTGCTGTCACAGAAATTTGCAATGGATTAGTACAGAATTCTAAAAGTAGAAGTAGTCATTAATTTTAATTTATGTGCCTTTAATATCAATTTGAATCATAAAAATCAAAACTAGAAAAATTTATGTGGAAATGACATTCATGATCATACTGAGATACTTTAACATGCTTTTTTTCTCAGTAACTACAAAATAGTGACAAAATAGAAAATTGGATATAGTGTTTAAAACAATTAAAATACCTTTAAAATTTAGGAAATATGATAACCAGAGAACAAATCCTATAACGTTGGTAAAAAATTAGAGAATTATTTGAAAAGAATTATATCAAAAACACTTGAGATTGCAATTAGTGAATTGAGAACACAGAAGAAACCACAAGAAATTTTTAGAATCATATATGTTTGATAATTTTTTGAAAGGAAGATCATATACATGCTAATTGTAGGAACAATCAATTTTTAAGTTCAATATAGAATGGGAAATTTAAGTAGGACTCAAATGCATAGTTTTGAATATGTGCAAATTTTTTAAAAAGATGTAGTAACTGTATTTTGTATCTTCCTTAAGCACTTTATGAAAGGTACAACAACATCAATTTGAAAAAATGAAAGGAATTAATAAGAACTAAGGTTAAAATTAGTGGCTACACATCTAATATATTAGCAAAGCCTACAGCTGTCATGATGATGTAATCATAAGATCCTTTCACATTTTATTTACTGTTTAGTAAAATATTTATTGGTACATTTTAGATAGACATAATGATAGAATTCATCATAGGAAATTTATATTAACACACACTATATCTTACTCCTTTTATTTCCCCTTTTGTCTTATGTATAAAAGCTTTGTTTCCATTTTTTATTTTCTGTTCTGTTTATTATTCTTTCTTTCCTTTCGCCTTCCCTTTCCCCTTTCCCCTTCCATTTGAACATTTTCTTCCTGTCCTCCAATGTCTGTCATACATTTTTTCTTATTTCTGCTTTCATTCTCAGAGAAACAAAGTAGTATTTAAACATGTAAGTTCAATTGATTTCACTTGGGAATATGGTATCAAGATGCATCCATTTGCCTCTGAATCACTCCCATTTTATTTTTAATAATCCTTCCAGATAGTTTTTGTGTCACTGAATGGCATGACCCTGTGAACACTCCTTTGTGACTTATTTTGACCTAGAAACGGTGACTAGAGAGGCACTGAGATTGTTGAGTGCTGCTCTGAGAGCGGTACCCACTGTCCCATAGATACCCTGGAGACTAACGTTAATGCCCCAGAAGAGTATGCTCAGTCCGCCTGCAAAGATCTATGGTTAGAACATAAGAGCAGAGTCACATAAACAGGAATATGAGACATACAGTGATTTCTTTCACACTATCAATGGGAAATTTCCAAAGGAAATTTGGCGTGGGGATGTAATGAGGGGAAGGAATAAATATGATTCTGAAAGAATATAAAAGAGCATGTATATAGGGGGTGGAGAGGTGTGGGTGGGTGGGGATATGGGTAAAAATGAGAATTAACTTGTGTCATATACTGGTACAAATTCCCCAATGTTATACGTGATTGTGAGATGTATATAAATTGTACCGATAAAGAATTCAATTAAAAAAATGAGAATTGACTGTGTCATATATTGGTACAAATTCCCAAATGTTATGTGTGATTGTGAGATGTATATAAATTGTACCAATAAATAATTCAATTTTTAAAAAGTTTGGAATTGTTCATCCTTCATAGTATAACTTTGATTTGTTAAGTCTTTGAAAATAATAACAAAATAGGCAAAATATATACAAACAGAAAAAGGCACACACACGTAACACATGTCTATATTTCAATAAAGAAGATGAAAGTATATTATTGCTATAGGAATTAAATAGAATAGAAAGATGCAGTAACTCTCATGCCAGAGTTTATTAAATGTAAAACATTTCAGAAAACATCTACAAAATTGAGCTGGTTGACTTAAAAATGATAATAATTCTCTACCAAGAAAATAATTTTAAATAGTAGCTAAGCATCTTTATTCAAATAAAATATGAGACTCATGTGGCCTTAAAAGCAATATTAACTAATTATTCAAAGAAGAAAAAAATTCAAACTTACATAAATTCTTATGGTGGAAAACTTTTGTCACCTAATTTTATTAAACACAACTTCAAGAGCAAATAAAATATTACAAGGAAAGTAACAGAAGAGATAAAATTACTTATTATCCTAGAGTCATTAATGCATGGTACAGTAATAGTAGTAAAAAGAACCTAGAATTAAATTTAAATAAAAAGTAAATGTGACACAGCTGAGTTGATTTCTATTAAAGGGTAAAAAGAGGAACCAGTATGATGTGATATTATCTCAGTGGAATAAAGACTCTCAGTAAAAATTTATTTGTAGCAAGTTATTAGGAATTTAAAACAGAATGCGCTGACGGAAGACATCAGGATATAGACGTAATAAGGCAAATATAATGCTTAATGGAGAAGTACTAAAAGCATTCACTTTTATATCAGATACACTATTAACATTTATTTTCCACTTTGTACTAAATGTCCTCAATATGACAATGAGAAAAGAAAGAAAATACACAAAACAAAGAAATGCAAGCATCGTTGCGGTGGCTTCGAAGAATATGGCTAAAAGATTCATGTGTTAAACACGACTCCTTTCCCTGGCTGGCGCCACTAGGAAGTGTTATGGACCTTCCTTAGGTCAGGTCTCGGGTCAGCGTCCTGAACACAGGGGCTTGTGGGACCTTCCTCTCCCCATCCCTCATGGTTTTGCTGATGTTAAGAACTTGGCTCCATCACCTTGAGCACTGTGCCAGGGCCACAAAGCACAGAAGCGAATCAGCCATGGATGTGAACTAAAAAACTCTGAGCTAAAATAGGCCTTTTGTCTTTATGTTATTGCTTCAATTATTTCATTATGGTGCTAGAAATATGATTAATACAACCATTATTTACAGACTACATCACTGTCAATGGAGAGAATACAGAAGAAATTGTATGGCAACTTTATAATTAATGTTTGCTAAATTTTCCAGATAAGTGATCTATAAAAGTTTGAAGTTTTGTATAAGTAATAATGAAAAGCTCATTAGCTGTGTATTGCTTATTATTCAAGATATGCAAACACTTAAGGGAGAGAATTTGGTTATAGCCAATGAAATTGTGGTAAAAGACACTGAGAAAAGTGGGAAGAAATGGAGAAGTTTGTTTTCATTCTGATCACAGTATTTGATATTGTGAGGTGTCTGCTCCTCACAAATTGAATTATATATGAATGTGATCATAACCAAAACTTCAACGGTATTTTAATAAAGTCAATTAGCTGATTTCAAAATGTTTGTTAAAGCATTAAATTAAGAAATCACTAAGACTTTCCTGACAAATGAAAAAAGAAATTGTAGCAATATTAAGACCAATGTGTCATGACCAGCTGGTGAGGCATGTCCAGAAGATGTTATAGAAAGGTGTTCATTTTCCTCAATAGTAAGGATTTCCTAAATCAAATGTAAACAGCACAAACCATAATGGAAAATGTTGATCCTCTCATCTATTTAAAAATGTATAGACATAATTAAGAAAAACACCCTCTAGACAAGGGCTGGGTGTGGTACAATGGACAGTGGCCTTACCCCTTCTTGGTTTGGGGTGTAAACACATATACAACTGTGTTCTAAACAGTTTCGAGATCTGTAAAGAAATTGAAAAATCTAGCCTTTAGGAAAATCTTCAGGAAACAGTTCTTGTGTGTGTCCATCCAATGAACAGATTAGAAGCAAAAGCATTCAAATATTCAAGTTTCTATTAATGGAAGAGTTGGAGAACAAATGAATAAACAGCAGTTTAATTGTACCATAAAATATCATAGTTAAGTGAAAGAACTAAATTACAGTGGACAAACATGATTGAGTAAGGAAATAGACATTTATAAATTGAAAGAAAATACAAAATTTCACTCACATTAAGTTCAAAAGTCAGAAAAATAGTTGATGGACAAATAGATGATAGACAAGTGGATACTGTAAAAATTTAGAAAAGTTTGAGAGCTCATTATTATGACTGCCTCCAGATGGTAGAAATAGGGGTGGTTCAATATCAAAAGATATGAGCAGTAATATATATTCTCATTTCTTCATCTTGGAGAGGAAACCATGGATATTCATTATTAGGTAATATATAAACTGTATTTGAGCAATATGTACTCCTTTAAAGTAAAATAAGTACATAAGTTTAGTAATTTTTAATTTTATGATGATAAATATATACATAGCATCATTTCCCCTTATCTTTTTTAGATCTGCTTCTATTTTTCTTGTCAGTATTAAAACCTAACAATACTGTCCATTCTCCAAGTAAGTTTAAGAAATTACCATATAGTTTTGTTTTTCTACAGCTTCTAAAAGGTTGCATTTATTTTTGGAAGTGACTGTCTATTTGAAAATACTGATTTTTTCTTCCACATACATTGCCTGTATAGCAAATTTTCTAAAGCTATAAATAATTAGAGTTTCGCACTGATCCAATTCAACACTATTTTAAAGTACATTTCAAAATCAACATTAATCATTTTATTCTCTGTAGTTGAAGAACCTGAGGTCAGTCTTAACGTTCTATGCGTCCTTTCTCTTGTGAAGATTGCTGTGGGTATTTTAAAAATTTGATTGTGTGCATCGAGTGCAAGTCACTCGCTACCTTTCATATCTGAAGATGTGCGAGTCAACTCTTTTCATGCAGTATTAGACACACCTTTGAATCTTTCCGAAGTTCTCACGCGTTTTAGCGGCAGGGGTGCGGACGGCTTCTGAAGGGTCGGTCTCCTTTGCATCTTACCTTGTACGTGTACTGCCTTTTTCACCCATACGAAAACAGCTTATCCCACCTGCCTTAGGGAAGCCTGGAATTTTACAAGTTAAGCGCAAAAGGCTCTGTTTGCAGCCGTGAATAGATGTGCCGGTTTCCTGTGTCGGTGGAGACGAGTTAGAAGCATGTTCTGCAGAGGTCCTAAGCGTCCGCAGCAGGGATGCACTTTTCTTTGCCAATCGCAAGGGTTTTCTCTCTATACCACCTCATTTCTTCCTTCTGTTTTGCTTTCTGGGACCGTGAGCGCTCAGGTTTTAGTCTCAGATGCAAAGGGAAACACAAATATCCAATGTGTTAGGTATTCCTATAGGCCTCAAAGCTCTACCGTTATTTTATCTGTAAATATTGTTTCCTTTCTGTTGCCGTGATTCTTTTCTTCAACAGCTCCCAGTAGAGACATTGTTCATTTTAATTGTACCCTTCACAATGATTTTTTCTTCTCATATTTTATTTCTTGGTATCTCTAAAACATTTCTGGGATAATTTTGCACTGTTATATCTGTACTATATTTAGGTGCAATTTTAGTTAAAACTATACTTGAACACTTCAGAATTTATACTTAAGTGGACCCCAAACAGTTAAAATATAATAGGCTGTATTCTGTAAATTTGATTTTTTATAGATATGATCCATTATTGTATAGCTGATTTCAAAGAATTACTGAAACACAACTGTATAATTTTCTTTTAAAGCCTTAAAATATTCTTGAGTAGGAAAAACGGAGAGTCACATAGTTTTGCCCTATGGCTTCTGAACAAAGTTATTTGTGAATTCTTTTTATTGTGAGTCTCCCAGGGATTATGTGAGGGCCTTCGCCTTAACCTCTGGACTTCTCTATTTGTCATCTAAATTACGGAGATAATATAGCCTCACACGAGTGGTGAAGGAAGGAATTATATTTCTGTTTACAAAATGAGCAAGAAAAAAAAGGAATAAAATTATTTTGTTGAATATTTTTCCTCTAGATATTAAAATATTAAAAGAATATCAAGATCCACAATAGAAACTTGAAATAAAATGGGTCTAATGATCAGTTTTATACTATATGCTAATGTATATATTTCTGTTCTCATTGTTTCACCAGATGATCAATAATTTTTACTATGGCATTAACCTTAATTCTAAAATCTTTTAAACCAAATGGTTCATATCTGAATTCAAATGGATTGTTTATGCCATGAAATAAGTAAGATTATATATCATTTATATGAAAACTGAAACTTGGTTATGAATTACACAATATTGGAATCTTGGTTTTAATTTTCTTATTCAAGATAAATTTTGTCATCACAACTTAATGTGAAATGCTTAATTACTTTAATAATAATAATACATTAGCTAAAAGTTAAAAAATATTTTGAACAACTCTCAATTGGAATTGACTGGCCATTTACTATATCCGTTCACAACCCATCCCACCTGACTCCAACGACAACCTCACTCTGAGATAGCATTCACATTTAACTCACCTTTGCAAGCCATCATTACCCACTGTATGTGGTAGTAGCACAATACATATCATTTTAGTTAATGAAAACTGAAATTAAATGGCAGGGCTTCTGATGTTCTGTCAGCTAAGAGCTCAAAAGAATCGTTTTTGATGATACAAACAGCTAATTGCTAGCTACTCCATTTCTTTAATCTCACTTTGAATATTTAGTACTAAATAGTGATGTCTTCATTGCACTTTTATTTCTTTCACTGAATTTTCTGAATCTTAAGTCACAGTATGATCTACTTCTATTCACTACAAATTGTAATGAAATATCTGAATATCACGGTTTTATGCATCTCTATTCTTTACGAAAACTTTTTGAGGACATGTTTTAAACTGGACACAAATCCCCTGTGAATTCACAGCTTATGCATAATGACAATAAAAATAAAGATTTGAAAGACAGAGTACATATTTACAGCTGGATTTAGAACATTCTGTAGAGAACATCTTGACATTGAATATTACAAGCAAATTGTGCGTAAGAAGAAAGGTATACCAGATGTAATTATTTGTACTCCAAATGACTTTTTGTAGTTTATCTCTCATATTGGTGAGCATAAGGACATCTTACAAATCCTCAAGTGTTTCAGTTAAGTATTCATTTGTAAAATGGCGTACTACTTAAATTTGAGCTGATTTTATTTTTGGCCATCTGAAACTCAAATCTTGTGCCATGGCAAAGAAAAGATCAAACAAGACTGAATGACAAGCCTTAGTGACCCCAAATTCCTGTAGTTTTCAACCTTTCTCTTTATCTGTGTAGATCTCACCATTCTATTAATTAAATTCTCCCTTCTGGTTTAACCACAAGTGAAAGTACAAGTTTAGCTAAAGGCGAATTGTGCTCCATTTGGTATAGATTAACTTACAGTAAGTTAAATATGAAAAATGAATACAGTGCTAATAATCACTTTGCGATTGGAAATTTTCTAAGCAACTAAGGGAAATATTTTACAAAGAAGGATTCTAGAGGTAATTTCTATTGAAAACCTGCAAAAGTAATCTTTCTCCTGCATTTTTAGGTTAAAAAATGAGTTTAACCTAAAAATATGTCCCACACAGGCATTTTTCTATAGTTTGAAAAATGTATTTAATTATCTTTAGGGTATTTTCTTTCAAATATACATCCTGAGGTTTATCTACTTATATACTTGTCACAGAAAGGTCAGGTCTCCTGAGTGTTTTTGGATATTCAGTTCCACTTAAAGAGTTTAAAAGTCAAAGAATGGAAGCAAAATGGAAATACTATTTCTTATGAAGTGACTCTCTTGTTCTACATTAGGAAAAATAATTTATCTCAAAATAAACTACAGATTATTTCCCTTATTGAATATTAAAAATGAAATAAACATGCTTGTGTGTGAAACTACTTGTAATTATTCGACAATTAGTAAGAACACTATTGAGTTGAGAAAATGATTTAGAATGAATCTCACAAAAACCGCTATGTGAAAAAGATAAAATCAATGCAACTTAATAAAATCCATTTTCTCATATCCTACAATCACATACCCAGGTCAAGTTCCTAGAGAAAATATTATAGTCATCCTATCATAACTATCATAATGTATTTTTCTAAAAGTTAATAAAGCAATCAAGTTCTAAATAAAGGTTATCACAATCTAGGGAACATTCCTTAGCACCTCTGTCCATCGTGTGCTGTTGGCCATTATCTGTGGGCATTGGAAAATGACTCTGGCGACCTCTGTATAAATTAAATTGTGGAAAATGTGAAGTAGCTCATGAATCAGTGAAAAAACCAAGAGCTCTGTGGGCTCATCAATAGGATGGATAGAATTCTTCTACTCCTTGGCTTCGCAGGATATTTGTGACTGTCCAAGCTGCCTTCGCTTCTAAAGGAGACGCCAGAAGAGACCTACAGACTGTGCTGCTTTGTCCCTTGTGGAATCATCACTGGTGGTGACGGTGCTGCGTCATTCCCACCTCCACTGCTTTCCCAGCCTAAATCGGGAGGTGTGTCTGGCTTGGAGATTCTCAGATCGGACTTCTCAAAACAAAGATAACCCTGTTTTGTTGGCAATTGTTCTCTACAGAATGATGCGTTTGGATAACACACAAAACAATAGATTTAGAAGTATTAAGTTCCTGATAAATTTAGATGAACAAAGACAATACCATGGGGGTCATAATGCCCTCATACATTCATGCCCTTATCAGATTGGTAATTGTCATTTAATTTTGAAAATTACTTAAAAAAGAAACTTGGTAGCTATTTGGAAAATTGCTGGACCTTCAACTATTTTTTTGTTGTTGTTTTTTGTTTTTGCTTTTTGGAGACAGGGTCTCGCTTTGTAGTTCAGGCTGGCCCTGAGCTCACTATGGTGCCCAGGCAAGCCGCCGCGAACTCAGCAATCCTCCTGTCTCTGCCTCCCGAGTGCTGGGATGACAGGCGTGAGCCACCACATCCCATATTGTGGTATGCGGTGTCGATTGTTGGTGGGCGTGTCTCCATGCCCAGCATTATATGTGGTTACTGGGGATCGAACTCAGGTCCTTGCGCTTGCGAGGCAGGCGCTGGAACCACTGAGCTAACCCTCCAGCCCTGGACCTTCAACTATTTTATTGTTTTGGTCACATTTCCTAAGTCTTAGTCCTGCATGGAAAGGAATCCGGCTTTTGTCCAGGGTCAAAGCAATTCAGTGACTATGACCATAATAAATGGAACTAGTGCCCGGAGTAACCTCATCTTACGGTCTGTAGGTAGACCTCCCTCCCCTCAGAGCCTCACGTGTTCATAGTAGGGCTTTGGGGGCGGTGATTGGATTATGGAGTGTGACGCTCATCACTGGAATTGTCCACTAAGAAATTTATTGCTAAATGTGGTGCTGGGAGCGGAAGCCTGGTCGGGGGTGGGTCACTGAGAGAGTGGCCTGGAAGCGTTTGTCTCCCTCCATTCTCTCTTGATCCCTGTCTGTTTCTACCCATCATGGCATGAGTTACTTCTCCTCCTCCCCCTGGCCCCTGCATGCTGCTCTGCCTCAAAGCTAGCTAGCTGTCTTTCGAGGACTTAATAAAGTGTGAATCAAAATAAAATTTTCTTTCTCAGAGTTCTTGGTACTGAGCATTTTACCCCTGCAAGCACGGACCTAATACAATGATGCCTCCTTCATGGCAGTGACTTTTACCTCTGTTCTTTACTCTTTGCATATGGGGAATATCTAGTGACCAATGGCTTTCTTTGGGTTTAAAAATCTTGGGATTTTTGTACCTTGTTTTTCTGAAGTTTCTTAACTCTCCAGTTTTCCAGTTTTTATATCCTCCATGGAAATTAGATAAAGAATAGATAAAAGAAGCAAACAAAATCAATTAATATCATAAGACCAATATGTGTTGGCATGATATTATATTTTCTAGACTTTCCTCATCTATTCTAGAGAAAATTATCTTCATCAATACTCAAAAATTGGGAATTATCTACATAATCTCTTATGTTTCCAGAAGCTACCTAACATTAATTTATGCATGTGTTTTCTACTTTCTATGACATTTTGAGTGAGAACATTCACACTTTTAAACTTCTCCAACTTGTTTAAACGTTATTATAGCTATTATTTCTATCAAATACAATCCTGAGAATAATATTAACTGTTCAGAGTACTAACTTCATCACAAAGCAACATCCACATAACCTTTGGTAGAAAGTAATTCACTCTGTAATACTTGTTTTCGATTTCCCACCATATAGATTAAAATTTTTACAAGAGCAATGTCTCCTACCATTGCAAAAATAGGCACCTAAGCTGAAATGTTGGAAAGTACTTACAACTCTGAAAAAAAAAATCTATTGACTTAGCTTACCATTCAAGGACAAAAACTTTTCTAATGATCTCTGCAAAAGAAAAGAAAATAAATAAAATTTCTTTAGGCAAGGCACCTGAGTCTAGGAAAAACTTTTCCTTAGACCTTGAGAAATGAGTCATTGAGTTTCAGAAAGAAAATTGAGATTCTCTTACACAAATTAATAAATTCAGATAGATCGACAATTACAGAAAATTGTACACAGTTCAATGTGATTTACACAAGCCAAGAACATCTTTAGACAATTTTCCGATAGTAATATTATTTTAATCATGAATATTCATCAGTTAAATGTTAGGTATGAAAAATAATGGCATAGTTTTACTGAAATCATTTCATATATGGAATATTGTTGATGAAGAATAGAATAGAATTTCTCTTAAAAATATAATTTTAACCATTCTGTGCCTCAGGGAATGATATCTGAAAAAATGTCCACAATTTCTTGAAAATGTAATATGTTATTCAAATAACTATTCTTTAAGGTATAATGTGACTCTTTTTTTGCCTTTCTGAGTGGTGAATAGCATTTGTCTTTGTGACTGTAGGAAAGCACTCTTTGAGATTATACTAGAAATTTGAAAGGGAAGAGAGAAGACTGATAATAATCTTTACTGGAAAACTAGGGAAATATAGAAGCTTTTGACCAAAGAGCTAAAAAAAAAAAAAGCTTCATTGAGTTTCAATATTTGCTTTGAGCTAGAACGATAGGGAAATTATCAAGGCAATAATTTGGCTGCTGTCACAAATTTCAGTTATCCAGATAAAAGTTTGAGATGCTGAGGAGACAATTAGAAAAGAGACAAAAGAGAAGGATTAAAATTTTAATTTAGGGCCAGGGATTTAGCTCAGTGGTTCTATCACTTGCCTAACAAGAGCAAGGTCCCTGGTTCCATCCCTGGTAACCACATACAACAGTATGGGATGTGGTGACTCATGCTCACCAGCAATCAGTACCACATACCACAATGACATGTGGTAGCCCATGCCTCTAATCCCAGCACTCTGGAGGCAGAAGCAGGAGGATTTCTGACAATTCAAGGCCCAGGTACTGGGTTACATAGTCAGCTCCAGCCCAGCCTGAATCACAAAGCAAGACCCTGTCTCAAAATAAGTTAATTTAATCAAATTATAAACTGATCAAATTTGGAAATAGTTGAAATTTGATGATGAAAGAGAAGAATAAGCAAAGATTATTAAAACCTGGACATAACATACATTGTCCCTGACAGTGGTTAACCTGAAATACCTATTAAAATAGCATTGGCTTCTTCTCTATATAGTCAAAGAATAAATATTCAGGTTTTACTAAATAGGAAATTTGAGCGATCAATAGGAACTACTCAACTATTTTATTTTGAAGGCAGACAGAGAGAATGAGTAAACATGTATGCATTAAGACGTTTGAATCACATTGTAATTAGAAAATCAGGGAGAAGAAGTTTTTACCATTCAGCTGTAGTTTGCTGCCCTCAACTATGTGGTACCAATCTGGAAAGAACATTTATTAAATGTTACATGTTACACAACAAACTATAGATGTATACTTGTAGCTTGGGCAAAGGAGATAATGATTTATAATGACCTTGGGCGGTGAGAGTCTAGTTGCCAGCTTTCTGCACTACACCAGTCAACAGCCCCCTTCTCCAGCACCAGCTGTGGGGAGTGGACCCACGTGCAGAGGTTATAATTCTCCCTCTTGCAAAGTACCATTTGTTGCTTCAGAGCATGAGAACACCTGCACTTACAAATTATTACTCCAGCTCTCCCCGGGTATCCACCCAGCTTCCTTCCTACACATGTCACCTGGGCCCTGTGGGCAGCATCAGAGCCCTCTGACTGCATTCCGTCATGTCCGTGTGTCCAGCAGAGCCCTCAGTGCTGGAGAGGCACCGAGGTTCTGGAGGGAGTTGTTCAGCTCCTCGTTCCCATCAGTCTGTGCTGCGTGGCTCTCCTTTGGTACCCGTGGAGAACGGCACCAGGACTCCCTGCAGACAGCAAAATCTACAGGTGCTCAGGTCGGTAAAATGGCATAGCACTTATATATAAACTGCACACACCTTGCAATATACTCTAAATTCTCTCCAGATTGCCTGTCCTATGAAATACAATAAAAACGTATTTCTTACACTTATTCTTCAATGCATATTAACATGAAAGCATGAGTATGTTTACTGCTGATGCAATCATTGAAATTTTAACTACACAGTATATGCTAGGAATGATATTTTTATCGTTTACTTTTCCCTTTTATTGTGATATAGGTACATTTATACACACATCATGATCACACTCAACATCAAGAATCTGTACCAGGATATGACACAACTTAATTCTCATTTTTCCCTTTCCCCTTCCCACTCCACAACCCTGCTTCCCCTACCTACATGAGTTTGTTCACCCTTTATTTTTATCATGACAACTTTTTCTTCCCCTTTGTTATTTACCCTTATGCACCATTTCCCTTAGGATATTTTCTATTTTATAGTGTTTATCATACATTCTAGGACTTATTTACATTTCCAGTTTCTCATACCAGAGAAAAGATATGGTACTTACACATCAGTGACCTATTTGCTTTACTCTTTGCTTACAAAATATTTTCCATTTGATATTGGTTGAAACCAATGCAGAAACCAATGCAGAAAAGGTGGGTACAGAAAATAAACTTTACTTTTTGCTCACATGAGATGGCTGTGATATGTTAATGGACATAAGGGTCTGTAATTACAATGCTCCAGAGTGAGGCAGGAGGATCCTGAGTACAGAGTGAATTGAAGGCCAGACTGCACTACACAGTGAGCCTTCCCCCTCCTCCAAAGAAACATGAGTTAATTATGCCATTACTTTGGTTTTTTGTTTGTTTGTTTTATTTTGAAACAGGGCCCCACATTGTAGTCTAGGCTGGCCCTGAACTCACTATGTAGCCCAGGCGATCCTTGAACTCACAGCAATCCTCTTGCCTCTGCCTCCTGAGTGCTGGGATTACGGGCATGGATCACCACGCCCCGTGGTGTGTGGTACCAGGGATTGAATTTGGGACCTTGCACTTGCCAGGTGGACACTAGAACTACTGAGGTGAATCTCTAGGCCTATGTTAGTACTTTGATAACTTTTCTGATACCTCCTCCCTTTGCAGAATGAGAGCTTAGGTGGCTTCTGCGAGTCACCGAGCTCTGCTCCCCTTACCTTTCAGACTTAGAGCTTTCCCCTCAGCACAGAGCTAAAAGCTACGGTTCCTGTGCAGGGTCATTGTTCAAGTACAGCAGGCTCAGAGAGGCCTAGGCACCTCTTTCCCTCTTCCCTCAGAATCCCCGTGGCTTCCCGCCTTGGTTGCTCCAAATACGGGATAAAATGAGACTCACTCTGACTCCACTAGTATAATTGCACTTTCTCTTAAACCCAGTGTTCTTTACGCTCCCCTCTGTGTTCTGTAATGAACAATTGAAATTTTTTATCTTCAAACACACTATCAAATTTAGAAAAAAGTTAAATACAATGAAATTTAACTGAGTTTGTTACATAGTTTATAAAACTAAAACCACACAAAATCTTAGAATTCAGTATATTTTCAGTAATTATTGTCAAAAATAGGTATGGTAGGGGCCGGAGGGTTAGCTCAGTGGTTCTGGCGCCTGCCTCGCAAGCGCAAGGTCCTGAGTTCAATCCCCGGTAACCATATATAATGCTGGGCATGGAGACACGCCCACCAACAATCAACACAGCATACCACAATTCCGGATGTGGTGGCTCACGCCTGTAATCCCAGCACTAGGGAGGCAGAGTCAAGAGGATTGTTGAGTTCGCGGCGGCTTGCCTGGACACCATAGTGAGCTCAGGGACAGCCTGAACTACAAAGCGAGACCCTGTCTCAAAAAACAAACAAACAAACAAAAAAACAGGTATTGTACTTCCTGTGAGTTCTTCCATAGTCCTAAATACAAATCTATATCCAAGAAAAATTCTTGCACATGTAAAAAGTTGGCATGTACAAAAATGATATAGATCAAAGAATAAAACAAAATGACTTTAGGATATATTTTGATTCTACCCAAATTTACACTCTTTGCATATTTAATGATGGGATTTAATTTCTTGTGCGTATGTGTGTTTATGTAGTGAGAAGCAAAGAGGCTGTAGAAATGAATAAATCATATGAAGTATGCTAAAAACACTAGTCTCTTTGGATAAAATTATTTAAATAGTGAAATTTGATAAAATGCAGGAAGATGGTATTAATAAACTATTCAATATACTGCTATTCTTAAGACCTTTGTCAGTTATCTTTTAAATAGTATCCTGTAGGTAAGGTGCCTAACAAATCTGGCTAACTTTATACTTGTATTGGTGAGGTTAAATACAAGTATGTCATTTAATAATGTATCTATTTCCACTTTTTACCTATAATTAAATAGGCCCAACAAGATGAGATGATACATTTAATGATGTAATTTAACTAAAAAATCTTTTTAAATCCCATAATTTTAGTCAATATAAAACTGCATATGATGTCATCGATGAAATAGAGCCTCAAGCAAATTTCAAGGTGTCTATAATAAATCAGATTTCTGAGAACAATATTTAATTTTTTTCCTTAAATTCCACTTTGAAATCTCCAATTAACACTTCTGTTGACCTCTAGTCTAACAGACACAAGTACAAAAGCCTTGAAGGCAATGGCTAATTGGATATACACTTTCTAAATTATAAGTTTGATGAAATAGTTTTATAACTAAGCCTTTGGAAGTAGACCTCTCTAGGTAACAGGCATTTTAGTCTGATTTCTGTGTTTCACACTCTAAACACTTGACCTTCTTTATGGTTGATTTTTTAAAAAAGATATTTAAAAGTCATGTCATTTCAATTAAGAAAAAGTATTCATATTAGTCTCCCAGTTTACAAAATGAATTATCTTAAAGAGGCAAAGAGAGGCTAAAGTAAACATAGTAGTTAAATTCTCTTAGGAGTTTTTTTTCCCCCTGCTGTTATTTAGAATAAATAAAATTGTTGACAGTAGAGTTATTAACTGCTGTGTTGGTTTCTTCACGACAAAGAATCTACCTGAACATTTTACATAAATGATATGTGATTGGATTTAATACTTGCTTCAGACATAACACTTGTAGACAAGATACTTTTTAAAAGCCACAGTTCAAAAAGTGTAAAAAAAAAAAAAGACAAAACAAATGCTTCTTGGGACTGAGAATTGGGTTGTTGTACTGTGGAAATAGAAAAGGAGAGTGATACTTTGACCTTAGGAAGGTGAGAAGGCACAGAGGAGCTCTTTGTTACATTTGGTACAAGAAATAATCTCAGTGCTTGAGACTAAGACCTGGCTATACCAGTAAGTAACTCATAGTAGTTGACCTATCTCTCCAGGGAAGAATAAAACAGAAACAAAAAATACTATCAACGGCCACAGTGTCTCTGTGTACAACATATTGCTGTCTCCATGAATCTGCCTAAGTATGTTTGCAAGTTGGATAGTTGTCTTTTTCACAAAGGCGACAATATAATCACTAACTAGAAAAGGTGGGGAAAAATAACAAAACAACAAAAATGAAACAAAAAAGTACGTACTTTATATATTAAAGGAATACATAAAAACTAAAAGAAGAAATTGAATACAATTGGATGAAAAATAAGAAAATTGAAACAGCACTGTTATCTTGTTCACAAATTATAAATACAATTTTAAGAAATATTTAAAATGTACCTTCAAAAAGTGAAAAGATCACATTCACAGAAAATTAGAATGACATAAAAAGATGATTAAATGAAACAAACTAATGGGAATATGAAAACAAGACAAATTTTTCTAAATGAAAAGCAAAATCTTTAAAACTTTAAAGTACAAAGAATAGATTGGGTCCAACTAAGAAAAAAAGTGGGATCATAATACTAAGAAAATTAACAATAAATTATGCATCAAAACATGAAAGAATAAAATTTAAAAATAGATGAGATAAATTCAGAAGTTAATTGTCCTTATTTGCATCTTTATTGGTGGTACATTATATATACATATCATGATTACATTCAGTATTAAGAATTTGTACCAGTATATAATAGGATTTAATTCTCATTTTTCCCATTCCCCTACCCAATCTATAATCCCCAGCCCCCTATATACATAAACTTTGTTTCCTTTTTTATTACCATCATATTTTTCTTTCCCCTTATTACTTACTCCTACACCCCACTTCCCTTTGAATATTTTCTATTTCACATTATCTATTATAAATTCTAGAGCTCGTTTTCATCTTCAGTTCCTCATACCAGAGAATAGACACAATATTTACACATTGGTGACTTCTTTATTTCACTTATGAGTGTGCCCTTAAGATACATCCATTTGAGTATAAAGACTCAATCCAGTCTCCAGTTGATGGGCATTTGAGTTGTTTCCAAGATTTAGCTATGACAAACTGAGTATTGTATGACAAACTGAGCAGTGTACTGACTAGTACAGGCTTGTAAGGCTGAGTAATTAGACAAAATTTTTACTACAATATCTAGCACTGTATTATAATAATAGAACTAAAATGAATTTGGTTAAAAACTGATTTCAATGTAGACATCACCTTTCAATAGACACAAGCTCTCTGGGAAGCAGAAGCAGTAAGTAGGTCAGCACAAAAACCTAGGGTTCAATCTTCATTACCATAGGAAAAAAAAATAGCAATGAATGAATGAATGGGCTGGGAATGAGGCTCCAGGGTCAAGGTCCTAGGTTCAATTGCTAGTGGCGAAAAAACAAGGCTAAGGCTTTCTGTATGCACCAATGGCTCCCAACAAATTAAAACAACAGGCATTAAGATAGTGGGACCTGTTGGAAGTGAGAAATAACATGAGTATTACAATTTCTCCAGTTTAAGGCTTATGCTGATTTGTCTGTGGGATGAGGTGGAAAATCCTAGCAGAGACCTAAAGCATCACTGCCACAAGGACACAGAACTGAGAATCCAGAGAGGCATCTTCAGAGGGTAATGTACAGTACCTGAAAAAGAGAAGAGTGTCAAAAAGAAAGAACTGCATAAACACACAACAAGCACCTTCTAAGTATGTAAGTCATAAATGACAAATCAGTACAGGTGTGTAAGGAAAGTACTAGGTTTTTGCCAAACAAATCCCAGTGGTTGACATTAAACAAGAATGGTACAATTTCTGTTCTGCTTCACCTAGTGGGAAACTTGCTAATTAATGGTATATGCATTAGACTGCTAAGAATCTTGCATCAATGATGAATGCTGCCTAAAATTATTCATAAAAATGCTCATACTCAAGACGCAAAGCAGTGAAAACAATTCTAATTAGGAAATGAAGTTGAGGTTCTTCATAGGAATATAAAATTATTTAGAACATGCAACATAAAATACAATTCTGGAGTGCAATCAACAACAGTGAATGAAGCATAAATAGTAGGAAATTGTAATTCACAAAAAGAAGGAAAAACACTGTCAAATGACTGTACATGGTACAGAGAGTAGAATTACTAAATGAAGGCTTTGTATTTTATGTTTCAACACACACACGTATATATGCACAATTTTAATTTAATCTTTTAAAAATTACATCTCCATCTCTTTATTGACACCTCTCTTCACCCCTTAGTCCCATTCTGATATGCAAAAGATGTAATTTATTATTTCCTATAAATTATCAATTTATTTTGCTCTTTTTATTTTGGATTTCTCAGATGAGAAAAAATGATTGTGCAACTGATGGATTTCACTTAATAAAATGGCCTCAAGGTACATACTTTTGCTTACAAATTCAAAGACTTTGTGAGCAAATTGTTAATGGCAAAGTCGTACCTTGATATGTATAAATATCACATTTGCTTCCTCCATTCATCTGGTGAACACATAGACTACTTTCAAGATTTTCCTACTTGAAAATCTTGGGGTGCTATAATGATAGCATACATGTGTCACTGTATTTCTAATTCTTTTGGGGAGATAATTAGAAAGGGAATGGTCAAGTGAAATACCTTCTTTTAAGTTTTTGAGGAATCTCCATACCGCTTTTTATAACGGGTGTACTAGTTTACATCCCCACTAACAAGGAGCATTCCTTTTCCCTCACAGCCTGGCCTATATTTGTTATCTGATTTTTTTTTTTTTTTTGAGAGACAGGGTCTCACTTTGTAGTTCAGGCTGGTCCTGAGTTCACTATGTAGCCCAGGAGAGCCTGGAACTCAACAATCCTCCTGCCTCTGCCTCTCGAGTTCTGGGTTTACAGGGGTGAGCCACCACGCCCGGTTTGTTTTCTTTATGATAGTCATTATTTCTATAGTAAAATGAAATCTCAGTGTTGTTCTAATTTATATTTATGCAATATTCAGAAATTTTGGACATTTTTCATGCATCTCTTAGTCATTGGTAGTTTTTGTTCATTTTAGTTGCCGATAGTTGGATTGGATCTTTTATTTTGGGGTGTTTATTTTGAGTTATTTTTTAATTGAATTCTTTATCGGTACAATTTATATACAACTGATAATCACGTATAACATTGGGGAATTTGTACCAGTATATGACACAAGTTAAGTCTCATTTTTGCCCATATCCCTATCCACCCACATCTCCCCACCCCCCCCTTATACATACTTTTATTTTCTTTCTGTATCATATTTGAGTTCTTTATATAGCCTAGAACAGACATTAATATCTGACTGAGGAAAAGCTAGCAATAATGTTTTCTTATTCTGATTTTCTCTTTCCTCTGTTGGTTGTTGACTTTTCTATGCTGAAGCTTTTTTTTTTAATTGAATCTTTATTTTTACATTTTACATACAGCTCACAATCACACTCAACACTGGGAAATTTGTACCAGTATATGACACAAGTTGATTCACATTTTTACCCATATCCCTACCCACCTCACAACCCCCACCCCCTAGATACATGTGCTTTCTTTTTCTTTCCAAATCATAATTGTATTCTCTTCTTATTACTTTCCCCTACCACCGAAGCTTTTTAACTGGATTTCATAGCACTGTTGACTTTTGATGTTCTTTCTTGTGCAATCAAGGTTATGACCAGAAAGTCCTCACCTATGTCTTGGTCTTCAAGATTTTTACTGTTTTGTCTTCCAACACATTAAAGGTTTGTATTTTTAACGTTTAGATCTCTGATCTATTTTGATTTTAGTTTAGCTGACTGATGTTGGTCTAGTTTCCATCTTCTGCATATGGACAGCCAGTTGTCCTAGTATCATGTGTTAAAGAAGCTGTCTTTCCTCCAGCGTACATTTTGGTCACTTTGTCAAATACCAGATGGCTGAATGTGCCTGGGGTTGTTTCTGGTTCTCTTGCTCTATTCCACTGATTTTCATGCCAGTATTGTGCTGCTTTTGTATCACTGTGGTACAACTTGAAGTCTGGCATTGTGATGCCTCCTACTTTTCTATTTTTTCTCAGGGTTGCCTTTGATTTTCCCAGCTGCTGCTGTTTCCACTTGGATGTTAGGCCTGTTTTCTCTAGTTTTGTGAGGAGATTATTGGTATTTTGACTCGATTGCACTACATCTGTATGTCATTTTGAGAAATGCGACCATTTTGACAATAATGGTTCTGCCTACCAGGAACAGAAGATATCCCTCCATTTCCTGATGTCCTCCTCAATCTGTTTTTTTCAGAGGATTATGATTTTGATGTAAAGGGCTTTCATTTCCATAGTGAGGTTGATTTATACGTATTCAAATTTGCTTGAATGCTTTTGTGAATGGCACTGTTTTCTAAATTTATTTCTCTGTGAGTTTATTTTTGGTATACTGGAACACCATTTATTCTTGTGTGATCACTTTGGAACCTAGTATGCTCCTGAATTTGGCTATTAGTTCTAGGAGTCTATCGTTGGAAATATTTGGAGTGTTTTATGTAAAGGATCATCTTGTGTGCCAAGAATAAATTGTCTCATTTCTTCTCCATACACAACTGTTTTATTTTCTCATTTTCCCTTAATTCTGTGACTAACATTTCCAGAACTACACTAAATATGAGTGGTGAAATTGGACATTCTTCACCAATGACACTAAAACTTCAGTGATTATCTTATCCCATAATTTATTAAGAGTATAGATTATTCCAACTTCTTCATGCAATATATGAAAGATATTTTAAAAGACCTAAATTAAAATTGTAATCCCTGATATGAGAACATTTTGAAACTTATCTTATTTCATATAACTGATGGTTTATTTCAATTTCTATTTTTATTTTTGTTTTTTCATATGAAAGAAACAGCTGTGTGTCTGATTTAATGCAGTTTATGTTGTGGTCTCAAGGTGCCTACATTTTCCTACAAATCATCAAGTTTATCATTCTTAATGGCACAGTAGTAGACCATTGTATGAATCAACATCATCATAGATGAGACACATTAGAACCAGTCTAATGATCTTGAAGGTAGAGCAAAGAAATCTGTTGAAAAGTATAAAAACAGTTTGATGCATAAAATAGAATAATAATAAAATATGGAATAATAAGCATTCAAATAGTCAATTAATTGGAATTCCATATAATGGGAGAAAGAGGCAAATATATTCAAATATACAATTGTTAAATTTTTCAGTGTAAGAAGACAGTAGTACAACATGTGTGACTGAAGAGGTTAAAGGAAACATAACTTTAAAAACTTTTACTAAGAAAATTTCTTATAGAAAATGAAGGTGAGATAAAAATCTCTTCAAGTATTCAGATATCCGAAACCACTGCAGAGGTGTCTAAGTTGCTCAGGGCTCTGGTGCAGGGCAAGAAGGAAGAACTAGAGACATAATTAAAGAGAGAAAGAGAGAGCTGGGGAACTGGAATGGACAGTGCTTGTGTAAGTAAAGGCCCTGAACAACCAGAACCTTCAATATTTATTGGTGACACAAGTACTGTTAGCTTGAGCTAAAGGTACTATGCTTGGTTGCTATAGGAACATTACCAATCCAGGCAAGGCTTGTGAAAGAAAAAAACAAAAATTCTTGAAAGCTTGTTTGGAGGTTCTAGCAGGGGAGTGCAGCTGCTGGTATACCCTTGACTGAAGAAACAGTCCTCCTCTATCTGGGGTGGTCGTCCTCTTTGACAGAGTGTGCAGCTTTGGGAGGGACACACACAGAGCGGTGAGGGAGGAAGGGGACACCCGCTCACCGGGCCAGATCAGCCGAACCAACCCTGAAGATCAATGGGGTGACAGATGTCGCAGCCAGATCGCCCTCGCACCCCTCAAAACATTCTTGTGTTAGGAACAGAACAGACGTGAGTTAGGTTGTGGTGAACTTAATGTTGCGTTTTTAGTGCAGAAGGTTTAAATTCTAGAAACAGAATTTAAGAGTCACACTGGCCTCATTTGCTATGTTACCTCATAACTGATTCTTACCACTTTACAGGCCACCTGTCTGGCCTCTGCCCTGACTGTTTGCAGACAGTTGTGCCAATCTGTACACCGTCCACACTGAGCCTCTGAGTCATAGAAGCTTTGGTCAGACTTACTTCTTTCAATAGCCAATTCTGGGGCTAATTCTACAGCTTGCACTGCTTATAGCCTGTGGGAACATAGTCAACAGTGCAGTCTGCCACATTCAGAGTTCAAAGGGTTCATCACAAGGCAATCTTCTCTAGAAGAAAAATTAAAATAAGTCCTTCAAATAGAAGGAAAAGAATACAAGAAAATATCAAATTACATGGCAAATAAGACATTAAAATATTAATCTCATGACTGACTAGAAAGATTTATTATTAGTATTTTAATAATGAGAATATAATTCACTGTTTACCCAGTGGAAGGACTAATGTAATATGGAACTTACAAAGTCTGATTAAGGAAATATGTAATAGTAGTTTCATCAAATCTAAAAAAGCATAGATTTATGCTTTAGTAAAGACTGTATACTATATATTAGGTGATGTGCTATCATGTGAAAATAGACTGAAACATTGGATACATTCTGTAAACTTTGCAGAAACTTCTTGACCAATACAGAAGTTCCATCTGGTGACATGAGAAATAAATTATTAATCTAAATTATAATAAATTATTATTATTATTTTGTTTGTTTGTTTGTTTTGAGACAGGGTCTCACTTTATAGTTCAGGCTGGCCCTCAGCTCACTATGTACAGGCAAACCTGGAACTCAGCAATCCTCCTGCCTCTGCCTCCAGAGTGCTGGGATTACAGGCGTGAGCCACCCTGCCCGGCACCGTGATATGTGGTATTGATGGCTGGTGGGTGTGAGACACCACGCCCAGCATTGTATGTGGCTACCAGGATGGAACTCAGGGCCTTGCGTTTGCGCGGCAGGTGCTAGAAGCACTGAGCTAAATCTCCAGCCCAATAAATGATTATTTTTTAAAGTAAAAAAAAAAAAAGAGAGAGAGAAAATAGAAGAGTAGGTTAAAGGAAAAAAGGCAGATTTTTTTTTTTTGCTTTTTGAGACAGGGTCTCACTTTGTAGTTCAGGCTGGCCCTGAGCTCACTATGGTGCCCAGGCAAGCCGCCGCGAACTCAGCAATCCTCCTGTCCCTGCCTCCTGAGTGCTGGGACTACAGGCGTGAGCCACCAAGTCCGGCATTGTGGTATGCGGTGTTGATTCTTAGTGGGCATGTCTCCACGCGCAGCATTATATGTGGTTACCGGGGATCAAACTCAGGACCTTGCACTTGAGAGGCAGGCGCCAGAACCACTGAGCTAACCCTCCGGCCCTAAGGCGGAACTTTTAAAATTATATCAGTAACCATATTTCAATGGTCTAAACTCTATATCACAGATTGTCATACTGATATTAAATAAAAGATTAATTACATGCTCCTTATTTGCTGCCTCTTTAATATGTAAATAAGATAAAGATATGAAGATATAAACATACATAATGCAAATAGTAATGACAATAACAACTTAGAATGGATATATTAATATTACAAAATATTTAGAACACATGATAATGACAGAGATAATGAATATAATAAGTTTGGCCAATTTACCAGAACAGATTTCCAATCATTTGTATATCAAGTAACAGAGATAAAGATTGAATTTGCTCTGCCTAGTATGTTACTAAGTTAGAGGATCTTTCTCCTTACCAGCCTTTTGAAAAATGTCATTGTATAAAGAAAGGATGTGAAATGCTGTCATAACTTATCATTTGCATGTAAAGTATTGGTAAAATGTTGGTAATATAAAGTGTTGGTAATATTCACATGTATTGTGCCACCAGAATGAGACATATTAACTACTTGACTCTATATCATCAATTTAATAAAAATGAAAATAAACTACTAGTATACAATTTGTAGTGTCATAAAGGCAATGAAACTTTGGGGATTTTGTGCCTGTAAATATAATCAGATCCACATCCTATCATAAGTTTCCTATCTCTCATTTTTTCCAGAATTTTTTCTAGCATCTAAATATTATTAATAGTTATAAACTGTTTAATAGATTTAAATATTTATATGAAAAAGGATTTTTGCAATTAAGAGTAATTCAACAATATTTGGAAAATATCCTTATTAAACATCTCTTCGGTATAATTTTTGAAATAACAATAAAATTTCATTTGTCTTCAAGTTCAAATTTCTAAAGTATAAAATTAATTCCTTAGAAAGCAAATATTTAAAATAGAAAGTGAGAAAGTGATTAATTCCTATATTTATGGAATCATTTTTTCCCCAAAAGTCTATGCATACACACACACACACACACACACACACACACACACACACAGTTCACTTCTCATAATAAAAATCATAATAGCTATTTTCATCAGGGTTAAAATATATTTTTACTTATTACTCATTAGTAAAACTTCCATATTCTTTCTTTTATTAAGTAATCACAGCACCATTCATGAATCATTAGAAATGCCTGAGGTGATGTCTTCTGTTTTTTAAAATTAATTTTTATTTTGATAATATGACAGCAATGCCAGATCACTTTAACATGTATGTAGTTTTAGAATATTAAGAGAAAAATATTTTGTGAAAATCTATGAAAGTCAATTTTTTTATTGTTAGTGACATTGAATATATGTATTATCATTTTTGTATTACTTGGACAGATAGGCAGCTTTTCAAATACTTTAGCATCTATAATATTCATTGAGTTCGTACCAATTCATGCTATCATATCATTTAAATTGCTCTCGGTAAATGGCAATATCATCTAGATATGGTCTATTGGGTCTGTATAAATTAAATGAGTTTTCCATAGTAAAACCAGTATTCTGTAGGATACAAAACAGTAAAATTAAGTTTTAGTCATTAAGGTGTAGATTTTAATATTTACATATATTAGTCAGCAACGTGTAGATTTTAACATTCACATGCAGTTCATAGACAAAAGCATCTTTTTTTTTTTTTTTTTTTTTGAGACAGGGTCTCACTTTGTAGTTCAGGCTGGCCCTGAGCTCACTATGTAGCCCAGGCAAGCCTGGAACTCAGCAATCCTCCTGCCTCTGCCTCCCAAGTGCTGGGATTACAGGCATGAGCCACCACACCCGGCGACAAAAGCATCTTTTAAAAGCCATAATATTTTGATGTTTCTCTAAATATTACAGTATTGGAACTTAGAAACCCAAATAATGAAAAAATAGTATTTGAACCATAATTCTTTTTACTGTTTTCTCTAAAATATAGCTCTCAGGGCCGGAGGGTTAGCTCAGTGGTTCCGGCGCCTGCCTCGCAAGTGCAAGGTCCTGAGTTTGATCCCGGTAACCACATACAATGCTGGGCATGGTGACTCATGCCCACCAGCAATCAATACCACATACCACAGTGCCGGGTGTGGTGGCTCATGCCTGTAATCCCAGCACTCAGGAGGCAGAGACAGTAGGATTGCTGAGTTCGAAGCTTGCCTGGGCTACATAGTGTGCTCAGGGCCAGCCTGAACTACAAAGCGAGACCTTGTCTTAAAAAAAAAAAAAAAAAAAATATATATATATATATATATATATATATCTGATTATTCTACCACTGAATTGATAGTTTTTATGATATTATGTAATATTTTATAAAACATTGAGTTTTAAAATAAAATTTGAATAATTTTCCTTGGAAGTTTTATTTCAAATAATAAAATATATGGATTTTATGGAATGTCAAATAAATATATTTGCATTGAGATCTTATCCAGGGATGTAAAGTAAGTGAAATCTTATCTGTACATGAAATGTCTGAGTAACTGAAATAAGCAATATTATAATCGTTTAATTTTCTTAGGAAATATTTTTCTGTATTGATATGTATGTGATTTAAATTTTGTGAAATACAGTGCCATTACAGTGAATTCTAAAAGTGAATAGGTCTACTTCAAAACGTGAACAAATCATGTGTTGTGTACATCATATTCTCCAATAAGATATTATCTTAGCAAATAAGAATGAATACCAAATAAATTTATTAAAAAGTCAGTAAAACCTGGGTTTGGTGGCTCATGCCTATAATCATAGCACTAGAAAAGGCAGAGGCAAGAGGATTTCTGTGAGTTCAATACCAGGCTGGGCTACACAGTGAACTCAGGGCCAGTTTGAACTATAAAGAGAGACCTTGTCTCAAAATACAAACAAACAAACAAAAGTCAGTAGAAGGAATTTCAGTAGAGTTGGATTTGGCCTTGTGAGCACTTATTTAGTCTTAATTAAATAACTTAAAATTGTTTTTGGTCTCTGGCATTGTTTAAATTGCCGAGGCTTATTTGATAAGTTACACACTTATTTATACATTTAAAATTAAATAATGAATAGTCAAATTCATTCTTTATGAATGAGTTGTCCATTTTTTCAGTTAATCTAAACTAGAAAATATTAAAGAAATCAGATATTTCTTAACACTGTGTGTATTTTTCATCTTTTTGCTTTTTACTAGCAATACAAGTTTTAATTTATTTAAGCAGAGTGGTATGGCTAAGTATTTAAAGAGATTCAAATATTCTTATTTCACAATAAGTGATCAATAACAAAGCATTAAATAAGTACTCTTTCAAGGTAATTTATTTTATTCTTCCTTTAATCTTTTGGTAGCTAACACATATGCATATATGTATATGGACACATATACATTACTATTCATACACATTTTCTAGTTTGTCAATAATACCAACATGTATACATTTGCTCCAAATATGTACAGTAAAATATCTGTGGATTTCAAAAGTGCTCCATGTGGCTCAGGATTCCATTTTCCAACACCTTTGAAGAGAAACACCGTTTCCATGAAATAATTTCTCCCTGCGTTTTCCTTTAATTTCGCGCTTGAATCACCTACAAAATCAGTCCACTGGTAAGTGGTTGGCTTCACTGCTTAAGGCACAGTATCACCAGGGAAGAGCTGGATCTCTGAGGATTTAATCTCTTAACCTCCATGAGAGGAGGTGAAGTGATACAGCGTGTTGTACCTAAAGTGGAAGATGAATCAAAGTGCTGTTTGGCAGTCATAGTGGTTAAGAATAGATATGTCCTTTCCTGGTCTTTATCATCTTCAGCCGGGTGGGTAAGGAATCTTTTCTACAGGGGATGACGGTCGCGGAGTGCGAGGCGAATGCACACAGTGCTTCTCGTATGTGAGGATTCTCGTGTGTGAGGAAGACTTGTTTCACACACAGCAGGAGAAAGAAATTAACTTTGAAATTTTCAGTTTTGGACTTTGAGAATAGCTAAAACTGCTTTCATTAATACAGTATGTTGATAAGTAACATCATTAAATCTGTGCCTATTTTTATACATTTCATGCTCCTTTTAAAATTCAGTAATGTATTTTTCCTTTTTGAATCATTTCATGCAAGGATTTATAGTCCCACAACTTTTATTGTCAGGTGATATTCCATTAAATAAAAGTATAATATGTATTCATTTTATTTTTTAACTCAATAAGAGAATTGTCATTAATTTGCTTGTTGAAATAGTTCTTCCACATTTTTCAATGAATTACCATATATTTTTTTCTGGGTCATTTACCTTTTGCAAGTTTTTTCAGAGTTTTAATTGCTCTTATGAAAAATTTGATATATGAAAATATACTTTGGACTTACTAACAATGAAGTGGTCATTGTAAAATATTTATTATTTTGTTAATCAAGCATAATCTATAAATACTTTGTATTTACAATGCATACAACTCCATCTGCAAATAGAGTTTTGTTTCTAGCATTTAATTCTTTTCTTAATAAATTGTTTAGATTATTTTAAAAGAAATGAGCAGAAGTGTAAATAGTTTGGGTCTGAATCTCAGTCTTATCTTAAATACAATAAGATTTAAGCATTACGTATATACATTGTTCATAATGTAGTCTTTACTTGATAAAAATATGACTTTCTAGTCCTTAGTTGCTAAGATATTCTGTCAAGAATGGATATTGAATTTCTTTAGCACTGTGGGCATTCCTATTATGATGATCATAGTTACTTTCATTTTATTTATTCGATCTGTCTGATTTTATAAACATATTTTGAAATGTCAAATCCACCTTAAACTGATTAAAAGGCATAATATTTTTACATATTGTATGCTCATTTGATAATAATTGCTTTAGTAACTGTCATTTGTACCCGTGGGTGAGACAGACCCATAATTTATCTGTGGAAGAACAAACCACATTGTTTTGGTTGTTTTGGTCTGTTATTTTCTTGTGAAAATTTTCTTATGAAAATTTTCTTGATTACAGTTCCCCTTCCTTAAGGATTATAGAAATGATTATTCAGGTTTCCTATTTTGAGTCATAGGGGATTAATTGTATTTTTCCATCTTAGTGGCTACATTTCTTTTTATCAAACATTCTGTTTAAGTATTATTATACATATGTAGTAAAATGTTCCTATGTTATCAAATATATTTCTTTTATCTTTCTATACATAACTTGGAACAGTTTTCAATATTTTCTAAGTATTCAAAAAAAGAAGCTCTGCATTTTAATTCTTTGTTTTCATTATTTGACTGACCCATCATAATCTTTCAGTTTCTTTTTTTGTTGTTCTTTTCTCTACTTTCTGTTTACAGAAGTTAACTGTGTATCATTTTTAAGACTTTTCTTTTATATAAATTTCTTGAATTTTTTTAAAGTCATGCTTTAGATTTTCCTCACAAATATTATGTCCGCTCATACTGCAGCTACTTATGTTTTCACTGTTTTTATTAAAAGGAATAATTTTAAAAAGCAGATTATGCAATAGTGCATGCACAAGTTGATGAAAACTCAGAAGCATGTAGGGCTGAGCAACCACGTCAGAGATCAAAGTGTAACACTCTTCTGCTGCCCAGGGGTTGCCATTCCGCGGTGCCCAAAAGACACCAACCACTTTCCCCAACTTTACATTCATCTTGTTGACATAAGCATATATCTATTCTTTTGTTGTTGTTGTTTTGTTTGCTTTGTTTTTTTTTTTTTTTGAGACAGGGTCTCACTTCGTAGTTCAGGATAGCTCTGAGCTCACTATGTAGCCCAGGCAAGCCTCGAACTCAGCAATCCTCCTGTCTCTGCCTCCCGAGTGCTGGGATGACAGGCGAGAGCCACCACACCCGGCACTGTGGTATATGTTATTGATTGCTGGTGGGCGTGAGTCACCATGCCCAGCATTGTATGTGGTTACCTGGATCGAACTCAAGGCCTTGCGCTTGCGAGGCAGGTGCTAGGACCGCTGAGCTAAATCTTTGGCCCTTGGATTCTTAACAATCGCTAAGTATTTTCTTTGTAAAAGAAAAGTAAAATAAAAGTCCTTGACATTTTAGTGAAGTCTTCTATAAATTCCAGTTGATAGCATATCACTTATTGCTCAGTCATAATCCTCAATTGTGAATAAATTTTGGTCTACAAACTAGTAGTGTTTCATATTTTAAATGTATAAAATTTCCCTAGATATGTGGTTGGTACTAATCATTTTCATTTTACCAGTAATTTGGTATTAATATATCTCCCTAAATTTTTAAATATTTTACTTATAGTAGTGACCTATATAGTAGTGTTCTTATAGTAGTGATCTATGTAATGCTCACACTTTCTATTTCTTTTTTGTTTGGAGTTCAGTATTCATTTAATTAATAGTTAATATATTCTTTACTATTTATTTGAAAACTTGGGTGTTGTACTTTAGGCATCTTTCATATTTAATAATTTGATTTGTTTCTATCTAGGGTTTCCTGGCTTTTATGTTTCTTGTACAGTATGTCTCATTTTGGAGCTTTTTTTTTAATTTTATGATTTTAAGCCTGTTTTTAGTTGTGTTTGTTAATTTTTATTGGCTATTTGAAATGATAAGTTTGCTTTTGTTTGTGAGATGATGCCTTCATTCTGTGTTAGTCTTCCCTCATTATTTCTTCTTGAAAGATGGTTTTAGCTATTACAGTAGTCTTGATTAAAAAAAAAACATGTTTTTTTCTCAGCACAGGAAAGATATAAGAATTTCCCTTGTGTCTTGCCTTATCCTTGAACATTCATTCCTGACCCCACTGAAGCCCATTTGTAGACGGTCTTCACTCACTTCAGCTTCTGAAACTTTTCTCTATCTTTGATTTGCTGAATTTCACTGTATGGTCTCAATGCTAAATGGATGATTCAATTTTCTTTCTTTAATTTGTTATTTTCTTACCTCCCTTCTTTCTGTTTTCTTTCTTTCCTTCTTTTTCTTTCTTTTTTCTTTCTTACCCATAAACTTTATTAGATACTGTTCTTGCATTTCTTCCATCTAAAATCTTTAAGCTTAAGTTATTTATGTGGTGCACCATTTTATTTTTGATGCTCATCTTTTAAAAATTATTATTTAACCTGGCATTTAAAATAAACATAAATATTATGATATGATATGATACTATATTCTTTTTTTTTTTTGAGACAGGCTCTCTCTTTGAAGTTCAGTCTGGCCCTGAGCTCACTATGTGGCCCAGGCAAGCCTCAAACTCAGCAATCCTCCTGCCTCTGCCTCCTGAGTGCTACGGTTACAGGGTTGAGCCACCAAGCTCAGCATTTGTGCTGTGTGGTACTGATTGGTGGTGGTCGTGAGTCATTATGTCTGGTATTGTTGTATGTGGTTACCAGGGATCGTACCAGGAACCTTTCACTTGCAGGCAGGTGCCAAAACCACTAAGCTAAATCTCTGGCCCGATACTGTATTCTTATATAAATATTTTAATATCTAATATCTTATTATAATTAACTTTGAGAGACAGGGTTTCACTCTACAGATCAGGCTGATCTTGACTTTCTATGTAGCTTAGGCTGGCCACGAACTCATGGTGATCCTTCTGCCTCAGCCTCCCAAATGCTGGGACTACAAGGCTGAACCACCTTGCCTGGCATTGGTTTTCTTTAGTAAATGCTTTTTGTCTACAGCTTTCAGTGGTTCTCTTTTTTTTTTTTTTTTTTTTTTTTTTGAGACAGGGTCTCACTTTGTAGTTCAGGCTGGCCCTGAGCTCACTGTGTAGCACAGGCAAGCCTCAAACTCACAGAAATATTCCTGTCTCTGCCTTGCGAGTGCTGGGATTAGAGGCCTGAGGCACCACGCCTGACCTTGTGGCCTGTGGTATGGATTGCAGGTGGGCATGAGTCACTACGCCTGGCATTGTCGTATATGATTACCCAGATAGAATGCAAGGTGGGCACAGAAACTACTGAGCTAAATCCCCGGCCCTTCAGTAATTCTCTGTTTTGATTTCATGAGTAATTCTTTTTTATTGTAATGTGCTAGTCACACTTTTTCTTGTAATGATAGTGAAATGAATTAAATTCAGTTCTTTCAAATGTAATTTTCTTATGATGTTTTCCTTTTGTAGACATAGTATTTTAATAAAACCTAAAATTAAAATGATTCTGTACACTTGAGTGAAATAAGTCACTGGGGTCTTTTGAGGGATGCTTCATAAGCAAAATCTAGCAAAGAATATTTTACCATTTCATACAGCATTGATAACGCAAAAATATCAACTGTAGGAATCTAATAAAATAGTATGTGGTATATTAAGAAATAGAGAAACTTCATTAGGCAAAGAAACACACATTTATTATATATAAAACACAAAATGTAAATAATTTTCTGCATTTTCATAGATATAGAAGTATTCAATGTTTTGTTAGAAATAAAATAATTCATGTTTTAATTTTTTCACTATAAGACAAACTGTAAAAAGAGTTTTTTCTCATATTGTTTATGATCACTGATACTGTACTTTTTT
>PVIC010005964.1:0-55771 GCA_004025085.1 Thryonomys swinderianus | reverse complement strand
TTCAGGCTGGCCCTGAGCTCACTATGGTGCCCAGACAAGCCGCCGCGAACTCAGCAATCCTCCCGTCTCTGCCTCCCGAGTGCTGGGATTACAGGCGTGAGCCACCACGCCCAGCATTATATGTGGTAACCGGGGATCGAACTCAGGTCCTTGCGCTTGCAAGGCAGGCGCCGGAACCACTGAGCTAACCCTCCGGCCCAAGAAATAATGCTCTTAAAGGGCACCACTAAGAGAGGAAACAATACCTGGTAGAAAATATGTATAAATTTCATATTTGCCAAAAGACATTTAGGATGTAAATATCTCATGATTCAATAATAAAGTAATGAAAAATCTTATTTTAAAAATGAGTAAATGATTTGAACAGGCACTTCATTGAAAAAAGACACACAGATAGAAAATGAGCTCATGAAAAGATGCCCAATTTCTTCAGTCATTTATGAAATGTAATTTAGAACCACAATGGAAAAGCATTATGCACTTATTATAAAAACTTAAATAAAAATAGTAAGAAGGCAAATGGTTGGTGGATGTTGAGTAACTGGGTCTTCTATACATTGCCAGTGTGAATACAGAATGGTTCAGCCACACTGAGAAAGTTTAGTTTTTTTTTTTTTTTGCTTTTTGGAGACAGGGTCTTGCTTTGTAGTTCAGGCTGGCCCTGAGCTCACTATGGTGACCAGGCAAGCCGCCGCGAACTCAGCAATCCTCCTGTCTCTGCCTCCCGAGTGCTGGGATTACAGGCGTGAGCCACCACGCCCAGCATTATATGTGGTAACCGGGGATCAAACTCAGGTCCTTACACTTGCGAGGCAGGCGCCGGAACCACTGAGCTAACCCTCTGGCCCGAAAGTTTAGTATTTTTAAAACAAATGTGAACGTGTACAAACCATATGACCCAGTCATTCCACTCCTAGGTATGTATATACCAAGAATAAATGAAAACATATATTCAAGAAATCTACACATGACTATTAATACTGACATTATTCATAATCAGCAAAAGCCAGAAACAACCCAAAGGCCCCTCAATGGGTGAATGGGTAGACAAACAGTGAACATCAGGAAGTTCCAGGAAGTTCCTCAGGAATAGAATGGAACAGTTTGCTGATATGCACAATAATTTAAGTGAATTTTGAAGTCATTACACTGTACAGTGAATTCATTTAGTAAAGCTGCATGCTTCCATCTATATAGAGAACATGTATTCTGTAAAAGCCAAAACTAATGGCAGAGAAAGGAAAGTGTTTTCTAAGAAGTAAGGACATGGAAGAGGATCTGAATACAAAAGGATAACATGGAGGAACTGTTGGGATTTGGGAATTACTTCGTATCCTGTTATAGGTGGGGATCTAGGACCATAATTTTTAGAAAAGGAAAGTGTTACTGAATGTGATTTTAAAAACTGAGCTGGATGGAAATCAGTACCGCATATTAAGTGTGGTCGAGTAGAACAGTACAGATCTAACTACTTCTTAGTTCTAGATTTTCCAAGTCAAGTGTCAACAAATGAGTGCTCACAGGCCAAATCCGGCCTGTCTGTCTTTGTAAATAAAGTCTAAACATTCTTTTACATATTGTCCATGGACAGCAACAGAGTTAATAATTGGGACAGAGAATACACACCCTAAAAATGAAACACATTTACTATCTGGCACTTTACAGGAAAAGCTTGCCAATACTTGCTCTAGATATTGGCACACTTTGAGGCAGTTTATATGTAACTCCTTAACTTTTTCTTGTCTTCTCTAAATATTAGTGGACTCATGTGTATTATCATATAGTTAATATGCCTATGAAACTTTTTATTAGATCTGTACCATCTGCTAAACAGTTTTCCAGATTCTGACATATGGAATTATTAGCAATCTGTCTCAGCATCACCTCTAGCCACCAAATGAAGGGGTGAGCCCTGAAATAGCCACTTGAAAACTACCTCTTTTGTCCCATATTCTCAAAGTTAAAGGAAGAATACATAACGAATACAAGCATGGATTTTGGCTGTGCTGCTGCTGGTGAGCTACTGAATTTGGAAATTCGCTCGAACTCAAAATACTTCAGTTTCATTATCTGTAATCAAGGGATGCTAACAACCTGTGCTCCAATCCTGCATCAACCCATTCTCCAATTGTGATTATGTGACTGATCATGGAGGGGCTCATTGAACCTATTGGAGGATTCCAGGCTGTAGTCAGCCTATTAGCAAGTGGGCCCTGGTCGTGAGCTAACCACTGCTGGAGAAAGCGTTACAAATTACAGAATGGACCATGCTCAGTGATGCCTTCAGGGTCACCAGGAGCCCGGGCATTCCCGCACCTGTTCCCGTGCAGTGTTTTCACAGGTAGTCCTCTCCTCTCTTTCGGGCACCCTTGCAACCCTCCTCCAATCTCCTCAAAAGTCTGTCCTTTCTCCCGACTGCCTCCTCTCCCTGCTATCTCACTCTGAAACTTGGTTTGAAATTTAGAAACATATATTAATATTATCGCCATATATACTCTTTATGTTTTATGATTTTTAACCTTTAATACACCTTTTTCTAGGTGATGTTGGTGTATGGTGTGAGATAAGGTTCAAATGTTAACAGAAGAAGAGTAGAAATATTTGGGAGATTCTTTCTACCCAGGCATGGTATGCCTTTCCATTTGGTTAAGCAATATTTAGTGTCTCTCACAGTGCCTTAGTTTGCTAATACAGCCATGATACATTTCATGTTAAATTAATTCATAGAGCATAAACACAGTTGCTTTGAACATCATATCTTATAGTTGGTTGCTTTCTACATAAAGGTTATTTCTATGCATTTATTTCACACATAGCAACTTTGCTGAATTATATTGTTTATCATAGTTTTGGTTAATTCTTTTAAGATTTCTAGAAAATGTACATGTATATATATATATATATGAATATACATGCATATATATTTATTTCTACAAATAACCATCTTTCCCATTTTAATGCCTTCTACATTATTATTTCACTGTTCTACCTTATCCCCAGAACAACATAAAGAATGGTGACATAAATAACATCTAGTCTTTTTTTTTGTAGTATAATAATGCTTCCAGAGTTTCTCTATGAAATGTGATATCAGCTTTTGGGTTAAGGTGGTTATATTTTATGATATGAAAGATGTTTTCCTTTATTTTAGTTTATCAAGAATTGTTGTGATGTCTGTGAAGTATTGTTAGCATATATAAAAATGATCGTGTATTTTTATTTTGTATTATATTCTATTTATAAAATATATTTGGCTGATGGGTTTCTTATTATTGGAAAAACTTGACTTTCTTGGTACATGCCCTTTGAAGTGTTATCCAATTCTGTACACCAGTACTTCTTTAAAGAACCTTGCGTCACTATTCATAAGTGATATTGTTATCTGTATTTCTCTAGAAAAATACCCATTTTATCTACCTGCTTGCGTGCATTTGTACAGAGTTTAGTCTCACTTTTCCCTGTACCTGAGCTTATTTTTCTTTGTTAGTCCTTTTTAAAGATATATTTTTGCTTTTCTTGTTTTCTTCTCCATCAGATTAGGTGATAGGTTACCTTTCTTATTGTTCGTATTATTTTATTTAGAAAAGCATCCTAACTTATTAATTAAAATAGCATCAATTCATAATTCATTAATTCAGGATCTTGATTTGTGGATATTTGCGAAAGCTTCTTTAAGCATGTGTATTGGTAGTTTTGTTCCCAATTTTTACATATAATTGCTTCATGTTTTAATTACTTCATGCTGGGCACTTCAATTTGTTTCAGAGCAAGTATTTTTCTGGTACACTTTTTTCCTAGGCTGTTTGTGTGCGCATGTGCACACATACACATTTGTGTGTGTGTGTATATATGTTCTCTGCATCATATCATATTCTGGAGATTTCTTTTTAAATTATTACTAGTGTTTCAGTGACAAGAAAAAGTTCTTCCAGGACCACTTAGGGCAGTGGGTAAGTTCCAGACTGGCTGGAATTTTCATCAGAGCACAGGAGTGTGTGGCTGAGTGAGTGCCTTTCCCTCCCTTTTGTCAACCCACACTGGCCCTGCACGATGCTCGCAAGACAGTATCAAACTCTTTCACCTAGCTTCACCAACTAAGTGCTTTCCATGAATGTGAATTATTTTCATGATTTCTCATCTGCTTCTTTCTTCCTCACTTCTCACATTACATCTCAGACTTGATCCACGGAAGCTTCCATCCCCATCTATTCCTGTTTCCCCAAGATTGTTTTTGCATTTTATCCTGAAAATCAATGTTTCTATGTCCCAGATTGAGGACTATAACGATCGTCTCTTGGCTTCTGCTCTATTTGACCCTCACAGACTATATTATGGCCTAGGGTATGCATGTCTTCTCGTTAGCTCAATTATGGAGTTTAAATTTACTTTTCTCATGGGCCTTAATGCTTTAGTGACACACAGAGAAAAAGCAAGACTTCCTTGGTTTTGTTCTTCTGTCATTTCAAAGCTGGGAGGTACCCACCAAACTGATTCTGAGGGGCTGCTTTCCTGGACCCTAGTAGTTTCTTTACAGAGAGAGACGCAAATGGAATGGAATGGAGCGGTTCACTCCTTTACATGAACTCTTTCCCTCAACTCAACCCCACTAGCACAGCCAGGAGAAAAAGGCTGGTTCTCAAACAACAGTTGGAAGCTATTACTTCTTTCAGATAAGCCTAGAATGCTTTTTGGCAAAGCAATACATTGTCTCATTACCCTCTCTGTACACCCAGGATACAGAAAGCAGGTGTAAATTCTACACATGGCTTAAATTCTCACCTGTTTTCATTCAATTCAATAGAAAATAATAAATCACCATATTCACAAGAAGGAGCAGGTTGACAGAAAACAGACTTATTTTATGGCGCACCTAAGATATATAGAGACTCATATATCTATTCAGCTATTTCAAAGGGCCCACTCTCGCTCACTCCCCAGGCACCTAAATGCTAGGTTGCTAAGTTACTGGTATTTGACATCATCTCTTCCCTGACATCTCTCAGTGTTTGACAGGTTCCCATGATTCATTGGGCCAGTCACCTCGTTACTCACATTACTCACTTTCCCAATGACGTCTGCAAAATCATTTAAAATTCACCTCATGTACTAGCTGCAAACCCCCAGATTTCACATGAAAATATTTAAACTGCTTGACAGCCATGGAGTGCATTTGGAAGCACACTGGATAGCTCACCTACATTGTTCACATAATAGTTGTTATAATTAAATTTAGCATCTTTTTTTCTGGGTTGGTTTGTGCTTGAGAAAAGAGGAAATGGTTACTGGGTGGCAAATAAACGGTAATATCTCTCATGGGCTAATTTGATTCCATGAATAGCTCACCTCACATATGCATGCTACGTATTAAGTCCATTAGTGGTTTGAATGAGCTTCAGAAAAGGTAATACTCCACATAATTTACCCAGTCAAGGGCATTTTCACCTGCTGACAAATTTACATATTTCCCAGTGTCATTAGATAAGAGCTAGTCATCAGATTAGCACAGGGTACAATCATTAGTTATTCCATTTATTTAACTCCATCAATGTTAACATTAATTATAGTCTAAATTATATTTAGCAACTGTTGTCTTTCTTGGAGGGAACACTGTATTACTATTTAATGAAACTATAATTTTAAAAGTCCGTACCAGAACAAGATAGATGCTTTTAGAAACATTCCAGAAGGATTAGTATTTAAGACAGTTATATAGAAAATCATTTGCATGATTCCAATTTGAACATTATTTATACATTAATTTGACAGGATATAAAATCAATTGCCTAATGATTGGTTAAATTTATAAAAGAAATTCTACTGAAAGGTGCTTGATTATACTGCATAGTTATGATAATATAATCAAATTTCCTTTCAGACATAATCATCTGACCAATTTTGTTCCCTGATGCATTTTTTTCTTCATGGGTAAGATGGGCTTTTTCATTTGCTTCCCCATTAAAAGTAAAAAAAAAAAAAAAAAAAAAAAAACCAAAATATTAAAACAATAGTAAGCCATGTACATGGCTGTGATGTAATTATTCAGTAAGTTCCTATCATGCTAAAACTGTAAACTGAAATACAACCTAATAAGTTGAATTGCTGTAATTTAGAGTGGTATAAACACAGATCACACTGTAATCAAAAAGAGGTGCCCATGTAGGTGTTTACCACCCGGCCCATATGGCAGAGAGAAATTGTAAGATAGATTTTACCAAATCAAGTTTCTAAATTCTAGCTTGCGAATTCAGCATCCTTCATAAACAGTGAATTACCCTTACAGATGTTTGCCTATGAAATTATCAACTAAAGAAGGTACTTTGCTAGGAAACACAATCTGTTCAGCATCACATCTGAGAGAAGCATGCTATCTGCGTGTTTGACTCTAGGAAGGTTTTAATTGATAGTTTGTTGACATTTTAAGTGAATTATTGCTAGGAACAAATAAATCATACTAGTACAGAACAAATAATCACCAAACATCCATCCTTAGCTGATGGCATTAAGAGCACGCAACACTCATTGGCTTAACTCTCCCAGAAATGATGACTCTAGGACCCAGAAAGCCCGGTGGAACTCAGCAGAGAAGCTGCTTGTGGCGCCCATATTATTACATATGAGCAACCCAGGAATCACATATATGATAGATGAATTGTAGCTGCAAAACGCCATCACTGGGGCCAGAGCTATTATTAGTTTTCATTTCTGTTTGCACTAGAGAGTAGCGCGACTCTAAAGAGTAAATGGCATGCTGACAGAAGCAACCACACAAGCTGGGCTGCACCTCACAGACTGCTGCCTTTTACATTTCTGATTTGTAAAATTTATAATGCACCGTAATATTCTTGACAGGTAACAAAGGCATCTGAATGATGCAGTGGGCTTCGCGAGAGGCCAGTTTGGTGGAAAGGTGTTGTACCCTGATGAACCGTGGTTTATTGCAAAACTGACTTGAGGTTATTTTGGCATATCTGAATTTATACAAATTTAGGAAACAGCAACAGCAGAAGTGAACCACTGGTTAATGCCAGTTCAGTAATAGTCATAGAGTGGACTAGAGCCTGTTACAGCGCCTCTTCCCAGCTGTGGTGAATAACAACAGTGCACTCTTTGACAGTCATTGTGACGCCCCAAAGACATGTGTGCTTAAGGACTGTGCCTGGCACACAGTAGATGGGATGTCACTATTATTTTTATCAGTGGTAGTAAAGTTGCTACTGTTGTCTTTTTATTACTTGAAGTTAAATTTGAAAAATGAAAGAATGGCAAAGGAAAGCATTGCTGAGAACTGTTTACATTATTTTGGTCTGCTAGTGTTCTCAAATTTGCTACAAATTTTGGCCCTGTCTGAAAAAAATTTTTTTAATCAAGTGATTCTCAGTGTAGGACTCATAGTAGTGTGCATGGAGTTGGGTTTCATGACATTAGAAAACAATGGCCATATTCTATTCTGCTTCTGCCCCAGATGAGTGAGGGACTGCTGGGGTCTTGTCTTGTCTTACAAAGGGGGCAGAATATCTCTAATCCACACGCTGGCCCTAGTCTTGGTTGAAGATTATTTCACCTCTTTGGACCTTGATTTTTCTGAACTAATGAGGGACTACCTTGTTTCCTACAATCAAAATAACATACTGAGGTTAAAATGCTTTGAATAGCAGCCACTTGCCATAAAAATCCGGGATGTCTTATGAGGTTGAGTTAGCTTGTTGTAGTGTGATTGTTGTAGTATGATTGTATATATAAGGGTGTGGGGGCAAGAAGAAAATTGCTGGGAAATCAGACAAGGTGGACTCCAGTGTATTATAAGAACCAGAAGGGCAAAGAAAGAGAAGTAGAAGCCATGGTCCCGGGTGAACCTGAGCCTTTCATCAGAAAAATGGTGAGAGGCTTTCAAAGAAACTGAACTGGTTTGGATTTTAAGCACATGGTGGGGGGGGGGGCAAAATAAAAGGCATAAGGTAAAAGGATTTCCCTTGCCTGGGTACTAGGGGACAGTGGGGGGTGGAGCTGCTTTGCTGAGACAATGTGTGCAGTTTAAAGGCTTCTTCCTTGGAATGGGCAGTGAGAGGTGAGAAGGAACAGCGAGCCATTTCCCCTGCTCCAGAGATGAACATGGACAGACCAGGAAGTGAGGGGAAATTAGGAGCAACTAGCGGCCTACTATCCTTCCCACTCGTCTCTTCCTGCTCCTCTTTCTCCTGCTTTTCATTCCCTTCCTCCTGCTCCTCCTCCAGCCCTTCTTCCTGCTCTTCTTTCCCTGCTTTTCTTTCCCTTTCTCCTGCTCCTCCTCCTCTATCTTGCTCAGCTGGGCTGGTGCCCCTCCTCCACATAGCTTGGCTTAATAGTGAAAAGATGACCTTGCTCTTGACTCTGTTTAGTTTGAAAAGGACTGTGGGGGTCAAGGAGAGGTAGAAAGAAAGAGAAAAGGCACTTCCTGTAAGAAGGAGGCACGTTGGAAATGGGGCAATGGACCTACTTAGTTCAGAACAGTCCACAGGCCTTGGAAACCCTCATACCAGTCAAAATGTGAATGTGTGATTTTACAAAGGTCAGCAAGCACACTGTTGTGATGCACAATGTGGCCTATAAAAGTTTCAGGATTAGTCATAAAAGTTGGGACATAAACTTTTAGAAAGCTTATTTTTATTCTAAGTATGGGGAATAAAGTGTTCCATTCTTCAGTAAGGGAAAGCCCATTCATTACCAGTGTTGTTGGAAAAACAAAAGAATTCTATACAAGCTATAGCCTTTCCAAAAGGAAAAAAAAAAAAAAAACTAAAAAACTAAAGGCAGCCATGTACGATTCCTTGGACTTTCAAGAACAATAGGACTTTTGTTACTTTCTCAAAGGGTGCTATCTTTTATGAACTTATTAAGGCAGCTCGCTTTTATTTCCATGTTTGAGTGAAATTCTGCTATTTCTCTAAGTGGCTCCTTCGGGGACTGGAAACAGCAGTCTCTGACAGGTGTTTACCCTACTCCCCTCACTTAGCCACTGTGTAAGCCACCTAGGCACTGGGGCTGGCCTGCCCTTCAGTAGAGAATCCCAAGGGTGACAAGTTAGGCAATGATTTCATTTGCCCCCAGTATTCCACTGGGAATTTAGCTGAAGACAAAAAAGATTTCATTTATGCTGTGACCCAGGGGAAAAAGTGAAGAAAAATAAGTTAACTGTAGAGACTAGAGGAAGACAGTGTTTTCAATGGTGCCTTTCTTTAAGGAAAGTGACTGATAAGCAAGTAAGAGGTGAGTGGACATTCCCTATGTTCACCAGGTGGGAAGAAGATAGTGGCAGAGTTCCCAGGATGCATCCTGCTGATGGACTTCAAAATGGCTGCCTGGCCTCCACACAGAAGCCACCCCCAGGACCAGATGAAAAATGAGGGATTGCTGGGGTCTTGCCTTGTCTTACAAAAGGACAAGAATACCTCAAATCCACAGTGTCATCTCCGATCAGAGTTGTGTGAGTCATCTCCGTAATAGTAGTGACGTCCTTGAGCTGAGTCAGGCACGGGGACATCCGCAGGAAGTGAGGTCTGGTGGCAGAGCGACCTGACCTGATAGTAACAGCTTTCTGCATTCACGGCTCCTTGGGCTGCATTCCACAGGACTTGCACCCAACATTGGGATACAAAGAAGGCATTGACCTGGGCTAAGGATCTCAGGAGGGAGTTTGAGTGACTGGTAAGTGAGGGAGGGTTGCTGAATTTTCAGTGGCTCAGATGTTTTTAAATTTTATTTTATTAGTACATGGTTTTAGTACATGAAGTTCACATTCATATTAGTGAGTAGGAATATGTATATAACACAGCCTGATTCTTTTTTATTTGCCTTCCCCTCTGCACCTGCCTTCGTCCCTCCATCTTTAAATTCTCTTTCTCTATTTTCATTGTTACTGTTGTTATTTTTAGTCCATGTTTATGTCATATAGTGTTTACGTATATCATGATTTTGTAATACAAGTGCATGATGCCTCTTAAATCTTTTTTACTTCCCCTTCTTCTCCCTCCTTACTTTTTCACATGGCTACACTGGTCATCATTTATCATAATAATGAGCACTTATCAGCCATTTGGTAGCTTATAAGAAAATTAGGACAAGTGTTGTTATCCTCTTTTCCATACAAGGAAGGGGGATTCAAAAAGATAAAGTCATCTGTCCAAAGGCACAGAAGCTAAAAGAGGTAAAGCTGGGGCAGGAATTCATGCCTGTGAGTGGTATACTTAAGATAGCACATTGTTTTATGATGCTAATATCCAAAGACTCTAGGCAGCTACACTTTCCTGATATGACTTTGGTTTTGCATTTGGTGTGTTTACTCCAGGGAAGGTTAGAGGCTTTTTTTTTTTCAGCTTTCTCTTCTTACATACTATTCTCACACATAAATTCCCTGCCCTAAGTACCATTTCCAACAGGCCATTGTTCGCAGGTCTCTTTCACAGCCCATTTCTTGCATCTCATCCCTTCACTAGAAGCCATGATTTCTGTAAACATGTTCTATCAGCAGTATCGTTAAGAGGCAGCAGTAAAGTTCTTTTATGGTATGGGGCTTGGGGAGGGAAAGTCTCCTAAAAAAGTAGATGAGTCTCTGCATGAGTCAAGAGGAAGACAAAGAAGGTGTGAGAATGGACAGAGACTTAGAGATACTAGAGAATGGCAAGGGGACACGTAAGAAATGAGACAGTGTGAGCAAAAGGGTCCTGAAGTGTAACACAAGGATTCTTCATCATGACACCCCTTGAAAGGGGACAGCAATGACCTCAAACAGCTGAAGGAGATAGATTGCTTCATTAGTAAAAAGGCAGAGATATAAAAGTTTAAACTCACCCGCAAGATTTCTTCCACACAGCTTGGATCACTGGGAAGGCTTACCTAAAACAAACGGAAAATAATTAAGCACAATCTAGCTATTCTCAGGGAAGCCTGTTGTATAATGGTTTATTGGACAAATTACATAATGCTTAAGGAAAATGTGGCTTTCGAGGTTTTTTCCTGTTAAACACGAGCAGTATTTGCAATTGGCCAATTTTCTTTTACTTCAGTGAAGCAGGAAGATCACAGCCCAAGGTGGAGAGAGTGACTCATTCCGTAGCTGATTCACCTGGATGCTGAGCCACCTCCTACCCTACTAGACTTGTATTTGCTCATGATCCAAAAAAGATGGTGCTTGTTCTCAGGATTCTTAAGGCCTCTTTGACCCTCTAATGGTTCAGCATAGCATCCATTTTAAACATGAAGCCCATAAGGAACACTTCTATGATTGAACTGAGTCATCTTTGAAGTACAAATTCCATCCTCATGGCTACAATTTTTTTTTAATCCCAATGGCACATGCCTGTGTTTCCAGCCCCTAGGAAGCTGAGGCAGGAGGACCATAAATTCAAGCCCAACCTAGGCTACATAGTGAGTTCAAGCCAGCCTGGACTACATAGCAAGACCTTATTTTGAAAAATGTTTTTATCCAAAACATTAAAACTAAACACCTCTGTGAATCACACACTTGTCTTGGTAGTTAAAATCTCAGACATGCATCAAGTGAATCCCATGAGTTCTATTTCTCAGTGTGACACTTTCCTAGTCAACCTGAATTCAAGCCACGTGTAGTAAAGTATTGAAGACCTACTCCATGTTAAGTACACAATCCCTTTTCCCAGGAGCTGTATAACCAGTAAAGACAAGAATCCAAGTACCAAATGAGACACCAGCTATAAGACAAGCAACGATAAGAGACTCTGGATTAGGACAACCACCTGGAGAAATGTCTGCTAATCATCGCATCACCTGTGCAGGCTATGAACTTACCCCATGCATTACTGACTCTTCTCAGCTTCGCTCTCTCCAGGACTGTAGTCTGGTCCCTTCCTGCCCCTACCCCTGTTCTGGTAAGGAGAATAATGGGTCTTTTTTGTTCACTGGCTTAGGACAATCTGTAGAGAGCAGGGCCACAGCTTTCCTATGCCCCAAGCCTTTACAATGGCAATGTGTTACCCTGAGACTGCAATATGAGCTCAACTACATTTAAGAGAATGGGGAATAGACTATGCTACCACATTTCCTCAGTTGTAAAGAAAACATTTTTTTTAAAAAACAAATGCAGAAAATCTAAAATTAGTTTTGAAGTCGCTACTGTATATATATTAATTGTAGCCAGTGTTTATTAAGTACTTCCTACATGCAAGAGTGCCTGCTCCAGGGAGCATCAAATCTCTATGAGAGGAGACAGGCAGAGACAGTCGCTAATAATGTGGGACCACCATACTGGATTACCCAGCACAGTTCCTCTTTACCCTTGTTGTCCTGGTGTGATTACTGATGGCATCCTCTTTCATCATCAAAATGTCCCAATCTGGCCCAGATTACATAGTTGTGCTTCTCATAATAATGCTACTATAATACCAGGTAGAAGAAACAAAGGAATAAAAGGCTCAAAAAGTTGCCTCATTATAAAGAAGTTTAAATTACAGTTTTCAGATAAGGAACCCACAGGTGACTTAGCATAGCATAGTTCACTCATTCTTTCATTCAACAAATATTTTTGAAGCCCTAGGACTGTGCAACAGCCTGGTGCTAGATAAATATACAACGAGATCCAAAAGGAAGACACAGTTTCCTCCCTCATGGAGTTTGCGAGCTCTACAGGAAAGTGGGTACATATGAAGAATCACAGTTGACACAACACTGTTGCTGGCAAGTGCCACAGAGACTATCTCATGGACACCAGTTCTAGAAAATAAAATGTTTTGTGTCGAGATAAATGTGGGAGACGCGCTATCCCCATTACCCTCCTGAAGACCTATGCTGTAAGTCAAACACGTGAGACAACTGTCCTAATACAGCACGTCCTCGACTTACTTGATTCTTGAATTCTTCAGTTTGCAGTTTCAATGTTATTCTTTTCCAGTTAAGGAATGTTGCTACTCCATAGAATGCGTGTTCACACACAGAACATACATGAGGACGTGCTGTGCTGGCATACTATTGGATTGTAGAACTCACTCATTGCTAAATACTCCAACAACTGTCAAGACAGTTCTTGGAACTTCCCACTAAACCTTCCCCAAGCACAAAGGTCAAAAAGATTGTGACAAAGGCTTAAATCTTCAACATCATTGCTGTGCTCTATCAGTGTAGGCTGGTTAAGCCGAACATAAATGGAGCAGCACCATGCAAAGGTCCTTGTTGTCCTTTTCCATATAAATGAATCAACTTTAATTATGAAAATTAAGATGGAAATTTAGCACTAATATGTACATACAGAAAAAGCCCTTGCTTATGAGTCAGAAGAGTCAGATGAGTGTCTGGGCCCTACCCCTTGAAAATAGGGTTTTATTGCTAAGATCTGGTTCCCCAACTGTAATATAAATAAAATAATGATAATGACTGTTCCTTCTAAATATCAGAGGTTCTGTGAGCATCAAAGGAAAGAAGTAACTCACAAAACTCAGCATCCCAAGGCAGTTATTACCGCTCGTCGTGTGATTCTGCTTACTTCTGTTATCAAAAGTCCAGACTTTTGTCTGTTCATGCTAAGAGCTGACTCATTCTTGCTAACTGAAAACTCATCTGTATACCTGGAATTACAAATGTCCATTTCTTTATGGAGGAAATGCTGTCAAAAGAGAAAGAGTTCCAGGCTCTGGGGCTTTGCGGCAAATCCAATAAAGACGATCGGAGTCAGTAACGCTGGACTGAGAAGAACTCCACAGACAAGAGCAGTCAGATCAATCTGCATTTGCATCCAGTGTCCAGGTATTTGTATTTTTCTGCAGTGAGGAGTTCTGCAAATCCCTGTCGGACGGTCCACAGCTGGCCTCTCTGTAAGATAACTCCAACGGGGTGGCGAGTGCTTCTTAATTAGCCAGCAGACATTTCCTACATGCCTAGAACCGTGCTGGGCATGGGGGAGGGTAGGACAAATAACTCTGAGATTTGGCCTCTTTCTCTCAGTTAAATGTCTAGATGAGATGGGAAAACAAACAATCAGGGCCCCACCAGGACGCACATTGTAAGGTCGTCCTGACAAGGGTAACAGGTCCCCATTCATCCCCAGTCCGCCTATTCATCAGTTCTCCCATTTACTTCTTTAGACACAAATCCTGATTGAGCTCACACTGGGCTCGGGACGGTGCCAAAGGGAGGATTTAAAGACACTGAAGAGGACATCACTTCGGCCTTCAGGGCTCCACGTGAGGGCGAGACAACACTTACGGGGGCGACAGACAATGCCGAGGCAGGCGGTCTCGTGCGGGTGCCAGGGAAAGGGTACGTACCGGGCTCACAGACAGAGTCACGTCCGGCAGCAGGTCCCAGGCGCCGAGGTCCCCACTGCAGTCCTTACTCCACGTGGGAGGGAGAAGCCAAGGACTCGCCATGGCTGAGAAGTGCCGGGCCCCCGGGGCCCCCCGAGCCTCTGACCGCCCGCGGAGCCCGGCTGGGGTCGGCCTGCAGGGCGGGAAGGAAGCCGCACCGGGCCGCGCTGGCCTCTGAACTCCTGCGCTCTCGCCTCCCGCCCAGGCGCCCCCAAACCCTCTCCTGGGCGTCCCGGGGGAGCCGCTCGCACAGGTGGCAGTCGGACGAAGAGAACTACTGGGGACACGGGGATTAGAACTGCTGCCCGCGGAGCTGCCAAGCTGCCGCTTAACTCCGGAGCCACCTTCTTCTGCTCCCTGTAAATCCACTCTCGAGTATTCAGATAGCCCACAAAGCACAGTTAGCCACTCAGAGCCGCCGCGTCCTTTCACCCCTCCCCGCCCCCTCCTCCTGGAGCAGGACGAGCTGCGCTGCGAGGCTGTGTGCGCGCTCCTGGCCCCAGACGACCCTCCCGTGCTGGGCAGGGCCGCGGGCCCCCGAGGGCCGGGGAAGGGAGGTGCGTGTCGGGCAGGTGGCGAGCCGCGGAGAGCTCCCCCGAGCGCCCACCCTCTCCGCATCCCACAGTGCAGGTGGCCACCCCACGTAGCACAGGGGGACCGCGCACAAATCATCTGCCCCGTGACAAGTACACATCTAACGAAATAACCAGGCTACCTTTAAATCGTCAAATATTCAATTAACTGCAGCAACAATGAATGAGTTGCACAGGATGTTTTAATCATTCTGGAGTTAATCAGTTCAGAGCATACTTCCTGGAGATTAGGGCAATACAAGATATCAAAAATACCCTGGCTGTGGCATTGAGAGACATAAGCGGCAGCTACCACTGATAGAAAGCATGGACCTCAGTGTAAAACATGAACAACAATCAGCATCGCACAGCTGACCCATGGAAGCCTGACACGCACCTCTAAGTAGATTCTTACTAAGAGATTGCAAGGGAGAACGGGTCAACTTTTTTTTTTTTAACCTAAACTCATCCTGAGGTTTTCCTGTAATATTTGGCAATTAGAGTCACTTATCTAAGCATGTGCCTCCCTGACAGGATTTCTCAAAGCAAAATTCAAAAATCGCAGGTTGAATAGCAAATCAAGTAATGGGGCCCGAGTTAAGCAATTTCCACCACTGGTATGGACGGCAGCCTCCAAACTAATGCTGTTTGTATTTTCATTAACAAGTCATCACATTTATCCCCCTGACTGCTTTATGGCACACTGAGCTCCCTGACATATTACTAATAAAATGAAAACTTGGGGTGTGATGTACTGCCAGAGGAGTGCTCCCTCGTTTTCAAATTTTAATCCCCACCATCGGTCACTTATAAGAAGTGCACAGCAGCCTCTTATTTGCATGCCTTTGAGATCCTGTCTTCTGCCTGTTCAGGAGAGTTTTCCAACCTGAGTTCGGGACACGACAAACTTGCTTCACATCATGTCTGTCCCTTGCTTCCTACTTCACCTTAACTTGTCTCTGTCCTAGTTTGTATTCATGAGTCTGTGATTAAACGAGAACAGTTAATATTACATAAGCTGTTGACAGGGATCCCCAGGTAACAGAACTTTAATCAAAACAAAACAGATTTCACGACATTTACATGTTCCTGACAAACAGTTCATCTTCTTATGTCACTTTAATACAGCAGAAATCTTGGGTGTCCTGAAGAGTGGGTATTTACTTTAAAATACTGCTTCTGGTCAATTTTTAGGAAAGCTGCATGATTAAAATACCTCATATAAATGAAGCCGATTTGCACCTCTTCCTCTAAGAAGGAATAAAAAGTGGAGCATGAAGCTCAAAGGAATTCAGCACATGACATTTAAATCCAAATACAGAAAATAACCCCCTGTCTAGAATCATACATGGAAATAAAACTGAAAAAAGAAGAGGGAGCAATGAGTCTTTATACTGAACAATGAAATGAGAAATGAACTGTTTTCTGGAGAATTTAAGGAGAAGTCATCTTTGATGCTCAACAAACTTGGGTTCAAATCCCCTCTCTGAAACTTAACTTGGGCAAGTCACTTGAACCTGTGTGGGCCTCTGTTTCTGTATCTCCATAAGAACAATAATAAAAATAAAACCACCTGTACAATTTTTGTGAGACTGAAATGAAGTAAGGTGTAAAAGAGTGGTACCTTAGCCCAGCAGGGGGAGGCAAGTTACGTTTCCATCAGCTCCTCCTCTTCCTAGTCCTCTGCAAGGCCTCAGAAAGGCATAGGCTCTCTAAGCCTCGGTACCACAGAGGAGACAGTTTGCTTGTCTTGTAAACTGATCCCCATAATATCTTATGAATGTCGCTAATTATGAAGTCCACTTCAGGAGCCTAGTGCATACAGAGTTTCAGGCTGCTGCTCCATCTGCTGGCTCTAACTGAAGGTGACAAAGGAGGCTAGAGATGGGCTTGAAGGGGGAGTATCAACAGAGTAGGGGGGGTGGGGGTGCGAGGGGGTGGGGAGGGCTGGGCAGGCGCGATGCTTCATTATGAGGACATCTCTTCACTGATTACATTAGGTATGGGAAATGGCGGAATGCATATGCAGAAAGGCCCATCATCAGCTGAGAGTACCTAATGGCAGATGGAATTTCAAGTGAAGAGTACTTAATTCAGTGAGTTCTGAATAGCCATTAGCTCACTGTTCATTTATTTGGCCTAATAGCTAGTTTCTATAGGAGAGTGAGCTATAATCAGGAGGGTGTGTGTGTGTGTGTGTGTGCATGCGTGCGCACATGCGCACGCATGCACACATGCATGATTCTAGACATACTTGGAGAAAAATAAGAAACTCATACATGAATATTACTATAAGACAACTATGGAAGCGCTTGGTGGCCTGAAGTCTATTCCTGCACAGACGCCCCGGTTCTCATCACTTGGACTGGCCACTGAGGTCATTCTGGCTGTTGCTGCTCCCAAAGCCCGTGTTATGTCCCAGCTGTGTGAGCTCCTCTAGCCGGGCTCTGCAAGGCCAGATCCTCTCTACCTGTGTGCACTCCAGGATTCTCACCCCCAGTCCTTCATTCTAGGCTCGGACTTCCTCTTCTTTTTCACAGCTTCCCTGGCTCTGTCCCAACATGCTTGGCCCTTCTTTCCTGTGCTCTTCTTGACTTTCCGTCTGCTTCCAAGGACCCACACTCAAACCCACAGATCTGCCCGTGCTCTCTTCCTATTGAAATTCCTAGACATTGTCTGACTCCTCAGAGGCCACAGAATACCCACTTCTGTCTGGTCCAAGTCCTAGCATTGCAACCAGGAACATTTACATCGAAATCTGTATTCCCCAAATCCCTCTGTGCTGCATTTTTACCAATAAAATGAATGGCTACACCACATGCAGCCCTATAATCTCTTATAGTGAAAGAAGACATTGTGAAAGAGGAGATGTACAAATTGGAGTAAGTCAGTTTCAGTACTAATACATAATTTAAACGTATAGGAAAGGTATCAAAGAAAACAAGTTCTCTTTTAAATTCTGTCAATAAAAGAGTAAATATGAGAGATTTAGGGTTTGTTATATTGTCCTTACCTCTTTAACAATCATGGCAACATTTCACAGCATAGAGCAACTAAAAAGCTGGAAAGTAGTGATCTGATTCATAGATAAATTTTCCAATAAACAAGTGAAAAGAACAAAACACTCCCAGGAAATAGCACGTCCATGTCCAAACTCTACCTGCAATTAGCTATGTGATTTGGAAAAATTAATTTCCTCAATCTCCCACCTATAGAGCAAAAGGCATAGAAATATGTTATAATTTGTCAGTGCATATAATGGCCTAAAAATCAAAGGGGATACATATAAGATTACCAGTTGTTATTTTGTCAGCAAAGGACATTATGAAACCAAATAGCTATCATCATTACTATCTTATAAAATGAAGGCCAATATAACATTCAAAGTTTTTGAAGGTCATAAATGAGTTTCTTCAAAATATAGGACAGTGAGCAAACAATGCCGACATTAAACGTGTGCATACTCACGTGTGCCAACACATGCACACATTCACACAGCACCATGCTTGTCTTTCCTATTCAGCCAAGAATAACAATGCCTTCACCTCTCACTACTCAATAGGTGGAATTATCCTTCATGACGCAAAACTGACTTAGTGTTGGGGGAGCAGAAGTGGAGAGACTAAATAAAGAGTTCCTTCTGTGAAAGGGAGTAATGAGATGATAAATCGGGAAGTAGTGGTCAAGGTTTTTTGGATTTGCTTTGTTTTTCAAAAGGGATGGTATTAAGACATGTTTATATATCAATAGGTGTAAGTCACTGGAGAAGGGGCAAGCCTGGCAGAAGGTAAAGTGGATAACTGTAAGAGCAACATCCTTCAGAAGGAGAGAATAGGTCAAGACATGACTGGAGAAGTTGGACTGAAATAAGAGCATGACCTCTAGACAGTTCTTTCATTGTATCAAGATGGAAGACAGAGTGCTAGGGCACATAAGCAGTGAGGCTAGAACGAGTAAGATGAGAAGATGTGATGGAGCTTGTGTGACTGTATCTATTTTTCTCCATGAAGGATGTGGCAAAGTCATCAGCTGAAAATGGTGTGGCATTATCAGAACCAAGAGAAAGGACAGGTGGGAAATTGTTTCTTGGAGAACAGGAACGTAAAGTGTGGGTTTGCTCCAGGGTTGTGACAGAGGTACCTGGCCCTGTGCGAGTCACAGGAAACACTGTACATCCGCAGCATGCAGAACTGAAAGGAGGAGGAGGAGGGAGAAAGAAGTGAGTGAGAGGCCAAAGAGCTCTGATGACTTAGACAGACGTGACACTCGGCCCCTCACTGTTAGCTTCCACCAATGATTAGTTAATTAACCACAGTCCAGAGTTTTCCAAGTGGCTAATCTGGACAAGGATTCACTGTGAGTGGGAGAGAGCCCAGGAGTAGAATTAACAATTTTGTAGGAGCCCATGGTTATTCCTGTAGTATTACCCAGAAGGCCGGATGAAATTAAGCCCAGGGCCAAATAGGGCCCAAAGGCTGGAGGATCTCCTCAAGGGCTACAAGAATTCAGTTCTGTTTCTAGGGTAGCACAGGGAACTCTATTAACCTGTATCCTCTGAAGGGAGAGCAGTGCTATACGACATTGGAAGGAGTTACTGAAATGTTTGAAGAGCCTCTTCTAATGGTTTAAATATTTGTGATTGTTAACATGAAACACTGAAGATTTCATTATCTTTTATAATATATCTTGGATTGACAGTCTTCAAAACATGTATGGCTCCAGGGACAGCAAAGACTCCTTCAGTGTAAAAACAAAGGGAAAATCAAGAGTTCAGCTGTTTCTCTGAGTCTCTGAAGACATTGCCATACGCACATTACAGAGCCTTAAACTCAGTGTTATAGACTCACTTATAAAAGAAGTTTTCAAATATATATCTTTAGCTCTTCTCTTTTGAAGATCTTGTAGAAAAGAAAGGTCTTTTCTTGACATTCACAATCCCTCATATTGAAGAAATCACAATTCCTCTAGATACATAGCTAAGGATTTGAATGTCCGTTTTAGAATACAAAACCCAGATTTCAGTTTGATTTTCTTTTAGCTAAATTTCTCTTAAACAATATAAAGAGAATAGACTTTATAAATGATACCCACACATGCCCTCAGTAAAAAAGTGACCACAGAACGCACTTGATAGCAAGCGGCTCTGCTTTTAGAATAACCTCTGATGAACGCGGCGCCTTACTGACTCTCAAACCTTGCACTCAGGATCGTCTTAATTGCTAGTAGATGACACTGCAGGACCTCGAAAACAGAGTTACAATTGCTCTTCTTTGGCAGTGACGACCTTAAAGAACCAGCCATGTGCATGAATTCTCCAGCTCCCCTATTATTTATAACCCTAATTAAAACACTTTTATCTATTAATGCCAAGTGACATTGCTAAATATATTCGGGGAAGTTCACATTTTTTTCCCCTGCACTTCTGAAATCTCTTAGAGCTGTGTCCACTTACATGTGGTTTAACTGCTCACTAAAATGAAATGATAGCTAAGAATAACTCACTTCCATTAGATTTATAAATCTCATTAATTAATTCTACATTTCCAGTACTGTAGATTCCAAACTCAAATGCAAGATCTAATTAAAGAGAAGTAAAAAAAAAATATGTTAAGAAACAACACTGAGACTGAACACAGAAGTGACTGTGTAGCCCATGAGGCAGTCTGCTAAGCAAGCATGTCCATTAATCCCTAATGAGGATTTTAAGCACATTAAAACTTCCTAATACAAAATGTTTGCCTTCCTGTTACCCAATAACAAATAAGCCAATAATTTTCTGGCTCTAAATGACACTGTTAACTGTCACGGCATGTTTTATTTGACAAACCCTCCATTCAAATACTGTAAAACCAATTAATTTGCCTGCTGTGAAATGTGTTTCTTGATAGCTTTTATGTGATGTTTTTCTTCTCAAAGAAATGTAAATAGGAGGTCAATGTAGGTGCCTGATTTTGTTTTAAAAAATATGCCACAGTAGCTATAGGTTGTCAACTCTGTTTGAATTTGAAATGAATTGAAAGACAACCTCTATTTTCAGGTCATCAATCACAGATTGGTCTCCGAATAAGCAAACTGCATCAGAGTAATAGTTTGATTACCATGAAGATGGTCTCATATTCGAGAAGAGAGAGTTGACAAAATCACCACTTTGTTCAATTATAAATAATGACTCACAACCCTGGCCTTTCTCCTTCCTGTTTTATTAAGTGACCTGGAACTTTATTACCTATTTCCTGCTATATCCAGCATCCCCAAAATACTCTGTGTGTGTGTGTGTGTGTGGCAGAAATTATTCTCTAAAATTGGAGTTTATTGCTGATGTTTTGGTTTGAAAACATCACAATTTGTTATATTTTTTCATTGGCAAAAATCAATAGAACAAATACCAGAAGCTCCTGTTTTTTCCACCTTTCACTGGGCCTTGTTTAGTGCTTCTGGTTAGGTACAGAGATTGTGCCATGGCCCCAGCTGCCCCCCACCCCCATTATGGGACAGGTAGAACATGGCCCATTGGAAGGGCATCACATGCACCCAGGAAATGGTTCAGCAAAACACAGATTCTTGACACTGTGTGGGCAGAAAGAAAGGATCTGTGACATTAATTGTGGCTTCACAATGCCCAGCGTCTCAAGCCCACTGCCTGATGAAGGAACCAAGTACAGCCTACTATGGTTTATGATCCTGACAGTTTAGGTCAAGTCAAGGACAGCATTTAAATTACTCCACTAACCCCAGTTTGCCTCACAGCTACACGAAGCCCAACTATTGCTTATCTCTGAGCTGTGATATATGCAAGATCAACATACACTTAGCAGGCATTTGCAATTCCAGGTCTGAGCACAGCTCATTACTAACACAAATAAATGATTAATAAAATAATCAAACTCACTCATGATGAGGGTCAATATGTTTAGGAAAATCTGTTCATGTTTAGGAACTAGGCCCAAATGAAAGCATATGCAGTGCATCCACACTGTGCTAATAATCATTATGGGAGATTCAACAGATGACAAGCAAAAGATGTCCATGGAGAACTTATGTTTTGATGTCCCCTCAAAAACTCATGTTGACAGCTGGCCTTTGCCCTGGAACTGGGAGTGTAGCTCAATGGCAAGCCGCTTGCTTATATATGGTAAGCCCTAGGCTCAGTCTTTGGCACCATCAGGAACAAAAGCAAACGAAAAACCTCATATTGAAATTTAACTGCCTATGTAACAGTTTTTGAAGGCGTGACATTTCAGAGGTGAGTAAGCCACATGAGCTCTGCGTCCTGAGCAGACTCGAGTTGTTATCTCACAAGTGGGTTTGTTACTACTGGTGGGCTTCTTATCGATCGATGAGTTCACCTTCCTTTGCCGCCTCTCCTTTCCCTTTCACCATGTGACGCCTCCATTGCATATGACAGAAAGAAGGCTTCCACTAGATCCCCGCACACCGACATTATGCATTCCAGCCTCCAAAACTATGGCCCAAGGAACTTCTGTTCAGCGTAAATAACTCGGGCTGAGGTATTAGGTTGTAGTAGCACAAATAGACAAACAGAAAGCACGTGCTAAAGGTGAATAGATAAAACCCACATGTGTAAAATGAGTAATGTCGGTAGAAGTTAGCACATATTTCTTGATCTATGAGTCAGGTCCACTGGTAGAAAAAGGAATTTTCTTTGAATGGGTAACAGAAATAGTCTCCATGAAATGACTTAGCCAGATATAGGAGTTACTGGGATAGCTACTTATGGGGAGGATGAGAAGGGTTATTTGAAGACAGATCTATTCTAGATGTCCTAGAGTGCGAAGTGATCCTACTTTAAAGTGCTGGACAACAATACCTGCAAGAAGAAGTTCTAGAAGATAAACCTCCACAGATCTATGTTGCTCATGCAAGGAAAGCGACACTTGTCTCTAACTTTAAATCAGAGAAACAGTCCAGACCAGCAAAGAATTTGGCCTTTTGAAAAGACTCAGTGATGTTCCCTGAAAGATCTTAGTCTTGGTGTGGTCCAGTATAATTGACTGAGCACAGAAATGTGTTACGTTAGTCTAACTAAAGAATCATCCAAGCACGCTGGGGAGGAGTCTAGCAGGTATGATCCAAATAGACAGCAGATGATTTAACTTTAACAATTATAGCAAAGGTCACAACGTCACAAATCCCCCTCAAAATACTCCCCCTTAGAAATCCTCCCTTTAGCTTTGAGCACACTAACTCCATCACTCCTGCCACTTTCTGAAGCAGTTCTGGAAGTCACTCCTTCATGAGTATCTTCATCTGTGCTGTCATATCTTGAATCAATTAAAAAATCTTTAGCCTTCAAGTTTATTTTGACCTTCAAGAGGAGCCAGAGTCAAATAGTGCCAGATCCAGTAAGCAGGGTAGATGAGGACACACTGTAATGTTCTCACTAGACTGCCTTTCTGCCAGACTCAGCAGTAGGTTACTATATTTTTGATAATACTTTTCAAAGACACTCATAAAAGTGAACTCCAGAACTGCTCCAGAAAGTGGCAGGGGCAATGGGATAAGTGCGTTTGGGGTTACTGGCCATGTATCTTTCTAAACATTTCGGCCTTCACCACACTTTTCTATAATGTGGCACATAATACTCTGTGGCGGCTCTCCAAATTCCCTCAGTGTTTCATGAGATCTTAGTTGATTTTCTTGATGCAACAGTCTTGAAGAAATTCTCAGATCACTGACTAACTATATGACCTGTCGCGTCACAATTTCTCTAAATGTAAAACAGAGATTAGCTTAGAATCTAGGTCTATGATGTTGCCTGTTTGCTGAAAGAAGTCTGTCAATCCATGGTTCAAAGCAGATTATTTTCAAAGCTTAGACTTGTCTTGGTTGAACTTTAATTAGAAGTCTCCAGTAAAGAGCTGCACATCTTACAGGTACAGATCCTGGACAATTAACATAAGTAAAAACATCAAGTAGGTATTTTCATAATGAAAGCAGTGTGCTTGAGAACTTCATTTGAAGCATTAAAATGTGGACAGTTCAATTTTTAATATCAGGGAGACTACAGTGACAATTGGATGTCATTTTCAAAAATAATGTCAGCCCCAGAGCCAAAGTGCCTCAATCATGAGACAGCTTCTCATAGAGTTATAAAACATTGGTAAAACAAAGTGAAAATATAATCTATATTTAGCTAAGTCAATGAACTTGATGCCAAAGTATGTAGAAATGGCTCCCTTTGAAAAGATTATTTTGGAAAAGCCCCATAATTATTTCTAAACCTTTTATTTTAATCAAGATTTGGGGATGTACTGAGACCACCAGGCATACAGTGGGCTTATGACCTTTTCAACTGTCAGACCAGACAGATCTTCATCTTATATGAATCAACCCAAAACCTCAAAGGTGCAGTGCCAGAGCATGAATTCATTTCACTAGACAGCCATTGAAATTATAATTCAAAGTTCAACTTACTTTTGCATTTTCTACTGCAGTATTTTTGGCAGCCCAGGGCAGAAAGTCGAAACCTGGTTTCCAATGGAGACCACATCTAGTGGCTTCTAAATGTTGGCAGCAAAAATTCCTCCTTGTCAAAGAGATGAGTAGATGCTGGATTTCATTAATTTGATTTCAATGACTGCTGCTCATTCTTAGGAAGACTTTTCCTTTACCTAAGGATGTTGACCTGCTGTTGGACCCCGTCAGACACAGACAGGAAGAGACACTGATATATTAGGAGATTGGGAAATTCCCTCTAGTGGCCTTCACAGTCTCCGCAAGTTCCATTTATTCTCACTGATGCCAGGAGCACAAAAAACAAGATTTGTGGCAAAGACATATAGCTGGAATCTATAAAAGCTTCCAACGTGAGATAAATAAACCCAATAGTACATAGTACACTCCAAAGTGTATTTGAAGCTCCTTGCAATCATTTTAAAAGTCATTCTTCATGCAAATGGATTATCATAAAGAAGAGGGATTTATAAATCTAAAATAATATACTGACCTAAATGGCACAACTCGTAATATTTATTGTTCATTTAGTGCAGTATCCAAAAGATTCTGTGCTGCTGGCAGATTATAAATAAAATGTATTATGAGCACATTAACCTTGGAATTATCTAGCCTGGAACTTATCTACACTTATAAAATATGCTTTGTTCATTTCTAAATGTTTTACCTTTCTTAACAGCCTGTGCTCAATTGGAAAATATGATACTGTATCAGAATAATACAAAGTTTTTGAGCAGCATCTGACACATGCTATGTAATAAGCTTTCTAATTAACATTTACAAAATTCTAAGTTCTTCATCTCTATATATGATAATCTAACCCCGAGGGAGATCGCTTAAATCCTTAATGTGAAGATATTAACCCCTCAGCTCAAAACTCCAAGAACATCTTGGTGGTAAATGGAAACAAAATGAGTGAAGCCATTTGTATGACAGCAATATCAAGGCTATCTTCTCCAGTACTGCTATGATGACTATTGCTAATATAAATAATTCACTGGAAGTTCAGGGTCCTCAAGTAGGCACTAAATTTCTTCACAACCTCTGGGTTCTCCACATCTATCCCAGCATAACATGCTGTTCATGACAGCCTGCTGAAGTAGACAAAGAAGTTGGAATAGATTTCATTCTTAAGACAGAAAAACTAAGGTTTCAAAAGAATACACAATCTGGCTGAGTTTTATGGCTGGCAAGGGGTGAAGACCAGGCCCTGGGCTTTGGAGTACTCTGGTCTTTAAACATGGATTTAGCCATGGAGCTTCATTTAAATCATAGCTATTCAGGAACCAAGTTCATGAAATGCAATAAAGCCCCCTGGACTCCCAACTTGAGAGGTTACTTATATCTATTATACGGTAAACACTGTTGCTTACCTTACGTTTGCAAACTGACTATCAACATAAAGGGAAAAAATGCTTATGGTTTAAAAAGAGATCTACGAAGTGCCACATTGCAAACTCAAGTGAAAAAGGAGTATCTTGAGGGAACGTTTTTTGTACAATCATGATTCAGGGTCTGTGCCTGGAAGAACACCTTCTATTTGCACTAAGAGACTAAGCCTTTCTCTCTAACCAGGCCTCTAAAGTTGCTAAATACTGGGTGTGTTGGTTCACCATTAAATTTAGTGCTCTGATATTCTAGTCCTTGACTCCTCTTTGGTCTTTTCTCTGTCTATGTATGTATATATGTATGTGTGCATCTGTCTGTCTGTCTGCCTGCCTGCCTGTCTGTGTGTGTGTGTCTATCTATCATCTATCTATCTATCTATCTATCTATCTATCTATCTATCTATCTATCTATCTATCATCTATCTATCTACCTATCATACTAGGAATTTAACTCAGGACCTTTACACTGAGCTACATCCCTAGCACTCCCCCCCCCCACTTTCCAGCCAGGGTCTCTCTATGCTGCCCAGAATGGGATCAAATTTTTGATCCTTCTGTCACAGCCACCCAGAGTCCTGGGATTACAGACATTCACCACCATACTCCATCTCCTCCAGCTTGTCATATTACACCAAAATGAAGGAAATTCCTACAGGCTCACTGGCAGTCCAAGCGTATTCTGAAAACTGTCTACTTTTTGACAACCACATTCAAAAGATATTTTAGAAGTCATGAATTTGCAGCAAAATGAGCTTACTGGTGCCAGAACAGGGCTGTGAAGGAAGGCACTTGTTTGTGTGATGTGGCATACTACACCCCTTTCTTTACTCTCTTTCAAGAAACAGGAAGCAGCCAACTAGACCCAGCTGGGATAACCCTCCCATCTTTAACTTCTACTTTGTTACAGTGAGACATTCACTCTGAATAAAGAATTGTTTTGGCAGCAATTACAGGTACAGGAGAGGCCATTGGCCCAAAGCATTAAAGCTCTTCAGAGACTACTGAATCTGGAAGAGAGGGAGGGGAAGGATCAGGTCATCACCAAAATAAGTCTTAATGTATCATCTTTCACCTGCAAAGCAAATGCTACTGGCTCATTTCAGTGCACTACCTTTGAGTTACGGTTCCAGTAATGAATGGATACACTCATCACACAGATAAATGTTTGCTAGAGAAAGGGCTGTGGGCACTCTACATTCTATCTAACTTCAGGCCCATTTTAAAGAGGAAGATAAGGTGAATTGGTTTGCCCAGTATTGCACAAACATGTGAGTGGAAGACCTGAACCTCATTCTGTTCCATTTAATTGCAGGTCAAAATCTTGTCATCATACTATATAATCACTGATCATGTGACTTTCATGACAGGGGACTCATTACATTATGATTTCATTCAGTTTGATTTAGTTAATTTGAATTTAATTAAGTGACTCAAGAAGCTCTAAACAAGTTTTTTTTTTTTTTTCCTACCAGGTCTCTTAGATCTATCTATCCAGCCTCCTCTGTATCCGCTGAGAAGAAGCAGGAGTAATATGAGGAAAAGGAGGTATGTACACCTTATCCCTGAAAACAGTATCCAAATGTAGTATCTCTTCAAAAACTTTTAAATGATATGATGATGGGCGTGATGGCTAAAATTGTGACAAAAAAGTATGTGAGCGAACAGTGTAAAAACCAAGACAGAAGTTACATAAAATGCAAGCACCTTCAAGTGCTTAGTCTGTTCCCTCAGCCGAGCAGGTCCTGCTTTCTCCTAACCCCACTGCCAAAGGCCAGGCCATCCGGAAGTCAGGTTCCAGCTTTACCCAGAGTATGGGGGCCAAATGGCTGGAGCTCTTCTCCAGATCCTTCAGCCATAGAGCACAGTGAGGTGAGGTGGTGTGTGGGAGCAGCTCATAGCTATTATTTTGGCTTCCATAGCACCAGATTCACTCTAAAAGCCGAGGTAATCAAGAAGATCAGGCCATATAATGCTTAAGAGTTGAACATATTGAGGAGAAAAGAATAAGAACTTTTTTCAAAATTGTGATATTATTGCAGAAAACAATAATACATGTTCATTTCTGAGACGACAGGCATTCGAGCAGCTGAAAATGTCCCCCTCCCATAAAGGATCCACTGGAGCTGCCTTTCAAACGGTGTCTGTGAGTTGAATGTCTGAAAGGGAAGGCGGTTCCCTATCTTCTTCCTCTCCCTTGTCTATCCAATTTTACAAAAGTAGCTAAGACATCTAGCCTTTAAATGGAAATAATTAAGAGAAAATGATCCCCACTTAGACATTGTAGGATATTTCAATAGCCAAATTATGCTCTAATAGTGATCTCCAGGCCTTCTCCATCTAGACTGGCGAGCACTTGGCTGTAGCTCCCTCCAGGAACATTGTAATTCTCCGTGAAAACTGTCTCTGCCTGATATTTCACTTAATTCTTTTCACAGCCTAATGTTGAACGGTATGCTGAGTTAAAGGTAAGGTGAAATATTAAAGTCAACAAAGCCCTTCGTCCTAATTATGTGTTAAAACTCACATCAGTCGTTATTTGCCTATATATAGTAATATTTAATGAGCGCTTATGTGCCAGGCCTATCCTTTTCTTACTCTCCATGGCAACTCTATGATATAGGGGTCATTATACACATTATATAAGAGCTGAAAACGAGGTCCATTAATTTGTCCAAGGTCACAGAGTCCATATGTGATAAATTCAAGATAAAAATGGTTATGTGACTTCAAAATAGACTGTAGTTCAATTAGATCAGTTTTTCCATAGTTCCAATGAGCATAATGTTATATACACCCAGGTGGGTGAGGTAAACAAGATTATTTCCTCACATTAATAACTAGTATGGCAAAATATAATCTGTTCAAATTAACCCATGCGAAACGCACAATGTGAAGTTATTGTGCTGTTTCATAAAATCTCAACAAGAAATATTCTGAATCAGGCACAGTGGGATTTGTTGCCTTTTTTTTAGCAGGTAACAATTATATCAAATTAGAAGATTAGGTAGAGACTAGTAAATAAAGTCATTCTGGCATAAAAGTTTAGGAAACATTTCACTGACTTACTGTGGATTTCCGTATTTCAAATTGTAGCAGTTTTCCCTGTCAATATGAAATATATAGTATATGTGAGAGTGTATATAGAATAAATATATATTGATCCACATTTGACAATCTAACAGTAAAATGAGTCTTCCTTTTGGAAATTTCAAAATGTAGTTTTTTGAAGCCTGTAGTTCTCAAAAGTTCCTTTTCACTATGGGTTGGAAGTTCTGCTTTCATTCCAAGGAGGAAAACATCTTCCCAGTGTTGTCACCAACCCAAGCTTTCCAAGTGCTCAGATACATAGTTTGTGATTCATCATTGTTTGAAATGTTTCTTTTACCTTGAGCATAGCCAAGCTCACCCCTTTGACAACCAGTCCCACCATCCGGAAAACCCAACAAAACAACATTTTTATATTCACAGTTCTTTGTTGTCAGAGCTCTAAGTTGGACAACAAATAAATTGTACAACAGATTTGCCTAATTATGAGACTCCTATGTATCAGCAGTACAGAGAGAATCTAAAAACTGAGGTCAGAAGAACCTAGTCTAGCTATCTCTCAGGATCCTCGCCACTTTGATACTGGGGGTTGAACCAAGGGCTTCACTGAGCTATTGCTCTAGCCCCTCGGGTTTTTCAACTGTGAAATGAAAAAGCTGGAAAACAGGCATCCCAGAGTTTGTAGATGGTCACAAAATTTAACAATGTGACCAGCAATCAAAATAATTGGTTATGTTAATAACCAAGGCTAGGTACAAGTGATTTTATAATGCTCTACAATTTATTTCTGTGGGGGTGATGTGCTACCTTCACCCCCAAAATAATCAGGAGGGTTGAGCTGTCATCAGATGCCCTTCATTTTGTTGAGGCAAGTTCGGCTGCCTCAGAGTACATCATCAAGGCCACCCTTCTCTATTTATTCTTGGGTCCACTTTTCAGGTTTCACTTGTGAATCATCTCTGTTCTGTGAACTAACGATTCTTCACTGTGGAATAAATGGTTCTGATTCCGTAGACTGTCAGTGTATTATGACTCTAATGTTACATGGCTCTAGAATTCTGAAGGTTTCAGGGAGTTTTGTGGTTGTATCTTCCTTGAGAAAAAACTAGGGCATTTAGCACCATGACCCTTACATGGCCTTTTACATTCTCCAGACTGCCATCAAGTCAAGGCGACATTATAAATGCTTCTGGATTGGGTGTTCAGATGAATATTAGTTGAAGGATATTGGCATGGAACAAACTGGTGTTATCTGTAGAAATTGTACTCCTGCATATACACAAGGCCCTTGCCCCTTCAAATGTGATCATACAATGAAACAAAGCAAGCCAAAGATGCCCCTGCTTGTGTAACCTAATGTGTAAAAGCCCTGTCCTTGCAGTAATTGATGTGGAAGAATTTGCCCAGCTGACCCTGCTGAACAGTGCTATCACTTAATACATACACGTTGGTGACTTGCCCAGTGGTGCTACTGTGGAGTATCCATCTCTCCTGGGTCAGCCAAGTATTCCTTTGAAGAGTGAGTCACACCTTGTGTGGATCCTCTGAGTAGTGCTGCTGGATCTATATGCTTTTCCTGGACCCTTCCTTATTAGTTACGTTTCAACGAACCCTATGCTCCCCTATTAATACCTGTTAGCAAGATTTAATAAATCTTTGCTAAGCCATCTCTGAGTATTTTTTCAGTTTCTCAGCAATCAACCCCACTACTCAAGCTCAGCTTGGCTGAGAGAGGACACCGGTGAGATAAGCATCTTTGGCGACAACGAGTATATTTGTCCTTTCAGTGAACAGAGACTCTGCTGGAATGTGGTAAGGATCAGCCAGTAGGAATACAAATGAAACCCAGAAAGCTCAGTTTCATCAGCCTTTGAGTGCAAATTCCCACTAATTTCAAGGGGCCTCGATAAGGACTGCAAGACTACATTCTTAATTGGCTGAGATAAGGCATGAGCGCATATTTTATAAAATTGACAGACTATATCTCTGTGGAGGCAACATGTTGTTAGGATACAATTTAAAGCAAATTGAAACCAAATAGCAATCATTTCGAGAGAAGACAGAAAATAATATTCTTCAGCTGTTCTGGCGGTAAATACACCATCACAGCTACTAAATTCATCAAAAAATTATTGCCTTCCAGGAGTGTCATTTCTCCCTCTAGAGCCGATTCAAGTGGCCACACTAACTTAGTGCAACCTCTTTTGTATATGTGCTGTCAGCTGCCTAAATGGTCACACTCATCTAGGCAAACATATCCCTACCACACAAGGAACTGATGCTCATAAATTGTTTTCATACATTAAAATGGCCAGATGAAACATAATAGCTTAAATTGTGAAACTGCTATAAATCAATTTTTTAAAGCCCAACCAAGTAATAGGCCCTCCACGCATTACCAGAAAGCCATGAGCCCTGCGAATGCAGCCAGAGAGCGAGGGGAGCTGCTGAGAGCTGTGCAGCAGCTGAAACAAAGAGGGCCTCATTAGCATGCGAAGCGCATTCTTCAGATGTGATGAGAAACGTGACTGACTGCATGACAAACTGGTCTTGGGGAAATTTCAAAATATGACCACCCAAGCATAAAAGAGAGGATGGTGGGTGCAGGGGCAGGGCGGTGGGAAGCTGGGTCAACTCTGCTTGTAGAATGTTGTTTAGTTCCCACGTAGAAATAGCAGTGGGCCCTCAGATCCGCAATCATCCCGGTTTTTATATTAATAGGGACCCACACAGACACAGATCCTGAGATGTAGCTCTGTGGGAATGGAGAAAATAGAAAACCTAAAGGAAGAACAATGTTTGTGCTTCATTTTTACTGCATTAAGCCATTTAGCATCCATTTTTACTCACAATTCTAAGCTGCTCTGGAGTACGAAACCAGTTGCAGCCTGTGTATAATTCTGAAGAAAAACAGTCCCTAAAGTTCCCTCCCCACTGCAGCACGATTTGTCTAGGGTGCCCAAGAGCAGTTAGGAGGTCTGGACAGATGTGCCGAAGCTATGCTTAATCAGAGAGATAAACATCGGGCTTTCAGATAACACGAATGGCGACCTAGTCCTGCACCAAGAAGCTCTCAGTAGGCCCTGAAAGGGAACAAAGCGCTCTTAACTCAAACATGAACCATCTTCTTCCAGTGAATGTGCGACTGTATCTTTTATAGCTTTGGAGGGACAAGATAACTGAGAAAGAGATTTGGAAATTCTTATGCTCAAATCAACACAACTCCCCAGCTTCACTATCTATATCGATGCCAATCTCTTTCACTGTAGTGATTAGAGATCAACATCTTTAACCATCTTCAATATGGCAAGTACACGTATCTATAGCTCTGCAATTTATAGCAATTAACAGAGTGTAAAAAAAATCAGTGATGATGAGCTTGGTTTTGTAATGTGACTGATTTTCTGATCTATTCCAACCAAATGGAAAATAATGCACCTTAAGCCATTTTTGCAATGGCGAGGCAAGCAGGCAAAAGGAATCTGAATTTAATTCTGATACTCCTATGCTAATGAATCAAAACAATCAAACTTTTGATTCTCCTAGTCTCAGAATACGTGTATCTTTTGCTTTTCAACTACTTACTGGATATTATACCTTGTGATACATAGTTGTCATTGAGAGTTTTAGTTTTGACTTGTTTTGTTGTGACAAAATGATACATACTTCTAAAATTTGGTAGACATATTTCAATTTGGTGTGACAAATTGGCTTTGCTACCACAAATTAAATATACCTTAAGTAGGCAACTTGGACTATTCAAACACACACACACACACACACACAGCCATAGTGCTGTTTGTTTTTAAAAAACAAACAAACAAAAAGCATTGGTTCAAAAAGTTAGCTAACTTCTTATACCACTCCGAATCTGGGTATAAAACTATGAAGTGAAATGAAAAAGAAGTCAATTTAATAGACGTATTAAAAACACAGTTAGTTCTGGGCAACTGTGTGATCGGCTAGGTTTCAATCATTCTTCCAGGCATTTTTTTCACCAATTTATTCAGCAACTATTTTTATTTGCTTTTCTTGTTTGCTTTTGTTAGAGACAAGATCTCACTATGCACTTCAGGCAGGGCTTGAACTCAGTACGTAGCCCAGGTTGGCCTCAAACTCTCGGCGATCCTCCTGCCTCCGCCTCTCAAGTACTGGAGTTGTAAGTGTGAACTACCACATCTGGCTCAGCAACTATATTTAGTAATAACTGCCATTTACTGAGGATCTGTCATGTGTAGGTGCCTTGCATATATATAAATTCTGGTGTTCATAACTCCCTACTGTAGGAAAGAGTCAGTAGCCTCACACAGAGAGGAAGAAGTAGATTTGGATTGGCAAAGTAGCCAGTAGAAAAAGAGAAATGAGATAAGAACTTGGGACTGCTGGTCTCTGTGTCAGGCTCACTATCTCTTCCGTCACACTCCAGGCACTGAACTAGACAACGTTAAAGGAGCTTCAAAGACAAATAAAATAAACCATATTGTTGATGCCTCTGTTAGGGTTTCGTCTGTGCCCCCCCCCACCGTGTGCAAATGTTCAGAGTCCTAACATTTCCCAATCTGTGCATCAGGATGTGACCGTATTTTGTAATGGAGGTGTTACAAGGATAGTCAGGTGAAGACGAGGTCACTCTGTTGGGATCTAACCCATTATGCCTGATACTTTTATGAAATCCAGACAAAGATGAGCCCAGAGGGAAGATGCTATGAGGACAAGCAAAATTTAGGATGGTCACCTATCAGCCAGGGAGAGCTCTCGACCATATCGTGCATTTCTGTTCTGAGAAGGAAGCGACCTCGGTAACAGCTTGAGCTTCAAGTTCTAGCTTCTCAGACCAGGAGGCCGGGAAGCTGCCCCACTTAACCTACTCCATTTATGCCACCTTATTATGGCATCCCTGGCAAATTAGTTCAGCCGATAGCTTAGTTGATGGGATCAGACAAATATGTGAATGCCAGCATCACAACGCAGACGGTAGAAAATGACAAAAGAAGGTGTGAAGATTATTCAGGGGCAGGGGAGAGCATTAGTGGCTTGGGGGAGGGGAGCCAGGGCAACAGCACTGTAGGGTTAATTTCCTGCATCTATAGGAGTAAAATGGCAGCACTAGAAATAATAACGGCAATAACAATAATGGCAATAATGACACAAATTACAGCCGTGTTTACTAAGTACTTAATATGGGTGAGGCACTGTGCTAAATGCCCACAAGGATTATCTCATTTAATCCCCACAGCAATTCTGTGATGTGAATTGTATTATTATCACTATGTTCCATTGGGTGCCTTGCTGGGATGCAGACTTGGGTATAAAGTGGTTCTTTTCTGTGTGTCAAGCAGCAGCAACACAGAGTACATTGTTTCTACCAGACCAGGGCCATTTCCATTTCATAATGATAGTGCTCCTTCTAAAGCTTCCCCTATTTTAGCCACAGACTAATTCGTCTTATTTTATATGTGTACATGTGCATGTGTGTGACCCATTTTCCTTTTGGCATAGGGCTTACAAGCCAGTGCTAATTAATTTTTCACACTTGACCTGCCTTCCTTATAGCAGGGAGGATATCGAAAGAGTCTTATAAAAGAGCTAGTTCCTTAGAGCTAGGTTTGCAGAGCACAAGGTCAAAATGATAAATATGTGCTGGCCGGAACAGGCCAGATGTACGATATGCATGCACAGCCGGGAAGATGTCTCAATAAGACCCATGTCTCTATGGGATGGTTCACGGTTACACAAATGCATACACACATAACCTGCACTGTCCCTTAACTATTTCTATTGTCCCTACCTCCCTGCTTTCCCTCCAGAACACACATGTTCCAGATCATCAAATGCATACTTGGCTGCAAATGGTCATCTTAGAATTTACCAACTGTCTTATAAAACTAACATATGATCATAACACTAAGAAAAACCTATTGTGTTGACGATATCTTTTCAAACAAAAATGTAGAATTTATCATTTTAAAGGTCATATGTGAGAGACTTGAGTACATCTGCATCGCGATTTTTACCAACCTTGTTCCGCTATTACAGACCTCAAACAGGAGTTTTTTCATACAGTAATGTCTTGGATGCAATCAAACCACTTCAAAGGGAACAAAACCAGCTACTTTGTGCTAGGGACTGAAACACTGAGTATTTGCGGAAAGGATCTTTAACCTTGGAATCACGAATGGGCTTCAGGGGATCTGAAACCATGTGCAGAAATCGCATGTGTGCATTTTCTAGCGTGAGGCTCCATCATTTTGAGTAGAACTACAAAATAGCTGGTAATCTTTCAAAAGTTAAAAACTTCTGTTTGTATGAATAACTGAGTGTAGTTTCTGTAATTAGTTCAGTATTGAAAATTTGAGGGCTATAGCTATATTTAAAGTCACATATTATTTTCTGCCACATGTGATACACCACTAGCCTGCAATACCCAGGCCTCTGCATTCATCTAGGCTTCTCTTATGACCAGGGAGGCTGTTCCCACGACTTGCACCAGGCCCAAAGTGAAGGGAGGCTGCATGAACATGGCTGCAGCCCCTGTTTGGGTCCCATTGGCATAAACTATCAGAATGTCCTAGAAGTCTCCTAAATTTTATGCCGAGGCTGCATCTGGAATTGGAACAAATATGTTGATGATGAATACAGGTAGGTGGTTGCTGAAACCCATATGGAAAAGACATTACTAAAATCCGTGATTAAAAGACAAACTTTCCAGGCAAGAAGGAACTGTTAATGAAAAGATTAGTAGCATGAGCCCCACACATTCACTTCCTTGTGACTCTGTGTGTACAAGAAATATGCCCCATGCTTCTCTCTGTCTCGGGAGGGGGAGGAGCATAAGAGTTACAGACACAAAAACAGCTGAATTTACTGAAAGAACTGATTGTTTACTAAATGTATATGTGGCTCCTAAGTGAAAGCCTCTGCCAGATGGACCCCCACTGATGGCCTGTGGCTTTGTGTGTGTCACCCACTTATGTCTGTCTTCAAGCAGGGCAGCCAGTGCATGGAGACAGTAGGCCATGCGGGAACTGCTTCTGCATGTGTAATTAGTCACGGTGCACCTGTACCTAACTGCATTAACAATTAACACAATTACACACACAATTGTGGAATTGCCCCCACTATTTGAATAATTAGTGAGCTAACAACATGATTTGCAGGTGCAATTGAGCAATTATGTACAGTTCCAAAGTGGAATATGCATATTTAGAGGCTTGGATGAGGCCCATTACTAAATCTTATTCCAAATGGCCAAATTAATTTTATTATTAGAAGGAATGATACTCAGCAAGAACTGTGTAATCCTCGAGCACTCCAGTACGAGGTACTGGGGAGTGGCTAATCTCATCAAGGTATTCAGCTCCAGAGTTGAACCAGCACATACAGCCTTGTGAGAGCGCTGCTGGCATGCACGTTTCCTCCTGTCTCCCTGTGTCTGGGTGCCCTTCCTGGCTTCCACTCATCTCTCCTGGCACTGCTGAAAATGTGCTCGCTCCCTGCACTTCCTCCTAATGGAGCCCCTCTTGCATTTAGTCTTGGGTTCAGCAACCCATGTTCAGCGTTAGGAACTGAACACAGATGTCTCAGCTTGCTTCTGTGGCAAAGAAAGCCAGGAAGGCGGGGATCAGGTGCTCCCCACAGTCAGCCCCAGCACATGGGGCAGAGTCAGGAGAGACAGCATCTACAGGAACAATGGCAAGGGTGGCATCTGTGCACTTCTCTGGCACGGAAGTTCCACAGTCTACTCTGCAAAAAGAGACAAGTCTCCGTTGGCTAAGTCACTGTCTTCTCTGCCAGTGAAGAGAACACTTGCTCAAACCTCAAGCTGAAGACGTGCACAGAGGTGATGCCACCTGGACTGCAGGACATTTGCTTCCCTGACTACAGAAAGCTCAGGAGTAAAGGAGAGAGATGATTATGTGGGAACCAGACAGAGGGAGGCTGATGCCTCTATTCAGTTCAGAAGGCCAGAGGCAAGCTCGAACGGAGCTCAGTGGTTCAGCGTTTGCCTACCATGTCCAAGGCCCTGGGTTTTATCTGCAGTACCACAAAACACAAAACAAAACAAGGTGTCAGTGGCTATTACACCTATAATCTCAGATGCCTTTTCAGAGAACCGTTCAGTCTCTGTTGAGTGTCTGAGTGGCCACAGGTCTGCCCTAGAGTTTTAGTTGCCGGAAGGAAAATGCAGGAAACGGTCACCGATGTTCTAATGAGAACCACTGTAGATTCACCAGAGATCATGTTTTGAAACTAATATTTGGAGATGATTACTACCTTTGAGGAAGAACTCTAGTCATGTTACGCCACCCATTTAGTCTCTACTCTGGGAGAGGTGTGACAAAGTTTCAAGAAGTGAGAGGTGCAGAACTGCAGCCTGGGCCTGCTCTTTGGACTCCATTTTGACCACCAGCAACCACTGAGAGGGTTTGAGCAAGAGTATGCTGTTGGGTATGTGCTTTCTGAACGCTAAATGGCTTTTCATTGTGACAGTGTGGGAAGGGAAAGATAGGAATAACTTCATTCTTTTATCATCTAGCCAACAGAATCTAAGTAAAAAGACATAAAGATCAAAGACAGTAAATAAGGTTGTTTTTTTTTTTCAATATTGCTAGCTCCCTATCATACCATGATATTTTGGCTAATTTTCAGATACTCGAAGAATGAATGGACATGAAAGGTAAACTCTGTATGCCTTTCTAACAAGATCCTAGAAAACTATTGTTTTCTAATACTGTACTTTTCAGACACCTTGGTGTCATGTTTTATGATTCAGTGGCATGAAAAATCACCTAACTTTTTGAGAGAGAGTTTTTGACCCACATATAGCTATATTAAATGGTGTAATTTAATGCAATCTAACTAAATTAGCACCAATTAGATAGGCTAAATGAAAGGCCATGTCACTAATAAATTTTATGCTAAACATACTACTGATAATAGGCTCACTAAATGCATAATTAAATAAAGTATTCTTTTTAGCTTAGTTTAACCCAAATAATATCTAACAGTCTTTAAAGTGAAATATACAAGGTGAAATCTTTACCTTCTTGTAGAGAAATGGGAAAATAACATACTGGTCTATTAATAGGATTTTAACTTGGTTTTATGTTTGGTGTTATGATTTCTTTATAGTACTGTTAAAACACCTCTCTTGGGGTTTCCTGATTTCTAAATGAGAGAAGGAACATTGGATGATCTCCAAATTTACTGTAGGGCAGAGATAAAGTGGAGTTTAATTCATCGTCACATGCAACACAGGCTTCAGTAATCAAGATACCTGAATTCCAGTCAGTCTTGGTTGTGCTATTTATTGGTTGGATAATATTTGTCACACACAAAAGAAACAAAAAGCCCCCTTAAGATATGACCATGTCAATTCCCTGGAATCTGGAATCTGAACATTGAATTATAGGCCAAAAGAATGAATGTGATAAATCTTGTGATTGAGACTGTTGAGAGGAGCTGATCCTGGATGACCCGAGTGGGGCTGACAGCCATATCGATTCTTATAAGACATAGGTGAAGGGAGTCTCAGGACAGACTCACACAGCAGAATAGAGGACATATGGGGAAGATGTTTTCCTGAAGAAGGAAACAGACCGGAGTGATGCTTCTATAAACCAAGGACTGCCAGGGACTCTAAAAAGCTGAAAAAAGCAGGCAGGATTTTCCTCAGAAACTTCCTGAGAGCCATACTGGCACTTTGGTTTCAGACTTGTAGCCTCAAAAACCACAAGAGAATACATTTCTGTTATTTTAAGGCACTCAGTTTGTGGTATTAATCAGCTTTCTATTGCTGTGACAGAATACCTAAGACAACTCATAGAGAGGAAAGACACATTTTGGCTTATAGTTTCAAAGGTCTTGGTCCTTGATCACCTGGCCCCATTGCATTGAGTCTGTGTTGCTACAGTACCTCGTGTGAGGAGTGTATGATACAGGAAACCTATTCACCTCAGGATAGCCAAGAAGTGAAAGAGAGAGACCAACAGGGAGAGCACCAATTTCTCATTCCAGGCCACACCCCAGTGACCTCACTTCCTTCAACTAGGTGCCGCCTCATAAGGGTTCGACCCCCAGTAGTGCTACAGGCTAGAGACCAAGCCTTTATAGAATATCACCCTCTGGGGGACATTTAAGTTTCAAATCATACCATGGTAATTTGTAGCCAGGCTTGGTGGCACGTATCTGTAATTTCAACAATCCGGGAGGTTAAGGTACGAACATTGCGAGTTCAAGCCAAGTCTGGGCAATCTACTGACTTAACAAGACCCTGTGTCAAAATTTTTAAAAAAGAATAAAAAGAGCTGAGAATATGGCTCAATATTAAGGCCCTGAGTTCAGTTCCAAATACTGCAAGAAAGTAAAAATTAAAACAGATAATTTGCTAAAGCAGCCATAGAAAATGAATACAGCTTAATATCTCACTTTCTTAGCTGGAAAATGGAATTAACAATGCTCATCTCATTGGGAAGGGGCTTGTGAATCATAACAACAAAGGCTAATACATATAGAGCTTTAATATGAGTTATTAAAAAGGCATTAAATCATATCATCTACTGGTACAAATTCTCAATATTAAGTGTGACCATGATGTGTATATACCATGTACCAATAAAGATTAAAAAATAGGCAAAGTACATGCCAGGATAAGGATCGATATTACTTCACCTTGTCAGTTTCAACAGTTCTAATTTTATCAACTGTGTTTAGATATCAGAACAAAATATATAATATAGAATGTCTAAATAAAGCTTGCAAGAAGCGATGAAGCAAAAAGAAGTAGACATCTCTTTCCTGGCCACCTAATCAACTTTGTAACAAATGCTCCCCCAGATACCAAAACGGCATCTAAATAAAGAGGGGTGCATAGTGCTGGAGAGCTTTCCACTACAGACACATCCAAATGCATGAATAATCATTCAAAATAAGGATGCCTTGATTGTGCATAATTGCAATGAATCAAGCAAAAGAGCTAAACTACATAATCAATAAAAATTACCTGAAGGTCCCAGGCCAGTAAAGTCCACCTCATTTTTTTTTTGATCACTCAAAAGGCCACAAAAGTTCATTACATGATGAAACAGCCACTGATTTTTATTTTTCTGCCATTTGGCTGAAGAACAAGCAGTCGTGTTGGGCAGTGCTCTGCAGAGAGCAGCCTGTCCCATTAGCCATGAACTGGGGGCCCAGCATGCTAGCTTGAGTCCAAAGAAACAAAACTGACCTAGAGCGAAATCCAGATATTTACAAAGAATGTAAATGACAAGGAAAAGAGCATTCTGGAACAATTGCACAGGTTGCTTTTAGGCTTTTTTTTTTTTTTAAAGTAGTGGTCATCAGTATTACAATGCCAATAGTCACATTATTTCTATTTTGCAGGAAACAAGGAAAAAGCCGATGAATAAGAAAGGAATGTAGGCAAAAAAAAAAAAATAGGCAAAGTGAGGAAGAGTAGAGAAAACTGCTGAAATGCTTCTCTTCAAGGACAAGAAAACTTTGTGGATTATTAGAGTTTGTGTTTCTATAAGGAAGACAAAGTATCCATCTCATGCTAAACTGGCAGTTACCAGACCTAAATTAAGAGTTCAGTTGTGGGCCGGAGATTTAGCTCAGTGGTTCTGGCGCCTGCCTCACAAGCGCAAGGCCCTGAGTTGGATCCCAGTAACCACATACAATGCTGGGCGTGGTGACTCACGCCCACCAGCCATCAATACCACATACCACATACCACAGTGTCAGGCATGGTGGTTCATGCCTGTTATCCCAGCACTCAGGAGGCAGAGACAGGAGGATTGCTGAGTTCCACCCAGGCTTGCCTGGGCTCCATAGTGAGCTCAGGGCCAGCCTGAACTACAAAGCAAGACCCTGTCTCAAAAAAAAAAAAAAAAAAAAAAAAAAAAGAGCTTAGTAGTGGATAGCGATGTTGATATTGAAATCTCCTGGTTTCTTTTCTTCTAAATAGTTTTTGTAAACTGTTTATTTTTAATTGTCTGGGCTAGTACATTACTGACTTTACATTTTGGCTACTTTGATTCATTTTTCAAAAACTTTGTAAAGAACCAATAATGAAAAGTGAATTAAAGAATTACAGGAGATATGTACCTCAGTGTGCCATTTCTGGCTAGTATGTGCTGTCAGTTGTATTTGCAATAAGTCCAGATGTGTACTAATTCTTAATTCAGGGGAAGCTCTCAAAAATAATGGTGCTTTCTCAGAAGCTCAAGAACAGGAGCTGAGGATGTAGCTCAGTGATGCTGCGCCTGCCGGGCAAGCACAAGGTCTTGAGTTCAAGTCCTTGCACTGCCAAAAAAAGAAAGAGAAGAAAGAAAGAAGGAAGGAAAAAAGGAAGGAAGTAAGGAAGAAAGGAATGAAGGAAGAAAGGGAGAAAGGGAGAAAGGGAGGGAGGGAGGAAGGAAGGAAGGAACCTCATGAATGTCCACATGAGATAACTTACTGAAAGAGGATGGTCATACATCTCTTCAATTCTCACCCTTCTCAAAGTGAGCAACTTCTAGCTCTGATTTCCTGTGAAAGGCCCAGTGTGAAGACACGAGGATCTCTTCTTCTCAGTTTTCTATATATTTCTAATGCTAAGCTGTATACTGCAGAGCAAATGTACTTCCCAAACATCCACTGTAAAAGGGAACTCACTACCTTCTTTTAGTTTTCTACCCTATGACTACACTACTTTAAGGACTCCTGAACAAGAACTAAAGACAAATCTTTGACATTTTTTGCAACAGCATCTTTACATCTCTATAGCATACTCATCATGTACATTTGTCATCCTGATTAATCCTCTCCCAAAATTTGCATATTTGTCAGATGAATCTCATTTGGGACTCAGAAGGGTACCCTCTTAACATGTACTTGTGAAATTGTCCAGGCTTTCAATTTGGCTATAAGAGGTAGTTAATAAGAGCTGGAAACAGCCTTCATTTGAGGGCTATTTTCTCTCATGAAGATCTGGGTGAGGGAATAGAACCACAATCAAATGTATAGTAAGAACCACTTTTGTAGGTACCACATCATTATTCTTTTGTAAACAAAGAGAGAAAAAAAGCATCACTTTCTTTTATCTTATAAGAAAGCCATGGTATTTTTTTAAATGTTAAGCAATACAGGTAACCAAAAAGTATACAAAATAATCTGTAGCTTACTTTCCTAGATATTACTAATTTTTAACATCTTGGTATATGGTCTTCTAGTACATATTTTTTTTACCATATATGACAAGTTGCTTCTTGATCAGTGGATGGTTAACATTATTCTTTGTTATAATATAGATTTCACAGGGCTGTGACTCTGTGAGGATGAAAAGCAAATAAGGCATATGCTTTGTTGATCTGATCTTTGCTTAATATCATTTATTTTTTTCACCACCTTCCACTGTTTGGAAGTTCATGATAAAGTTCATTCCATGGATTTTATTCACAGCATAATAGGATTACTTCCCAGAGAGATTTTTTGGAATATTTTAACTAAAAAATTAAATTAATCAAATATTGTACCTGAAAATCATGGGTTTAAAGGAACTTGAAAATGGTGTTTTATACAGCCAATGTTAAACTCACAAAAAGATCGTTTTACCATTCTTTCCTCTTGGATTCTAAATTTCAAACAACCAAGCTTCTTTCAGATGCTTCTATTATCCTTTCTTCATGGCTACACACTGTGATGCATAAAGGATGAGAAATCAAAGTTGTCAGGCATGTGAGAATTTTTAAGGCATCAAACATTGCCTTCTAAATATATTTCTATTACATTTCAAAAACAAAATGAGTGATTTTGGTCTAAAAAGTCAGTGTGGTTCATTAACCTATAACTGTACAAAAGCAAGAGTCAACTGCCTTGGCATGGCAGATTGCTGTTGAGATAATTACCTTGAAAAGAAGATGTAGGGTGCTCAGAAAGCCGTGAAATGTGACCTACTAAGTCAGGCTGTAACCTATTGTGGGTCAAAAAGTATATTTGCCGAGCCAGCAGTCTCCAGCTCATGTCTAGTCCCGCATGAGTTCTGCAGGTGTCTTTTGCTAGTAAACTTTCGATCTGTCCTTTCATTTCAAATTGGAGTCCTCTCCTTCTACTTCCCCTACTCCTGGTGATCTTGCATGCATGTATGCACCTTAAAGAACTAGTTTCCTACTTAAAATTATACCCTTTGAAATCTATCAGCAAAATGGGACATAACAACTGGCCAAGAACAGACTATACTAAATTGTCAGAGCTATTGGGATTCACTTTCTTCTAAGTCCTCTTGTTAATACTTTGTAACACTGATTTGCACATCTCCAAATGCAACATCTGTTACAGTGAGAGGGCAAATGAGTGAACAATCATATCGACTGCAGATTACCTGTTGTGAGAAAATAAAAAATATTTACCACTCTCTTTACTTGGAGTATTGCCAATCACAACACAGGAGTTGGTGGCAAGGAAAGTGGCCTCTATTCAGGGAATTGGGTACTTTGGAGGGTGTTTATTCCTGGGCAATTCAACACAGAAACCGGAGAATATCTTCTTGCAATTACAGATGGAAAAAAGAATAAAATAGTTATAAAGGAGGAAATGCTGTCTTTTTTTTCTGTTTGTGGAAAAGTGGCAGGCCTTTCTAAATTGGATATTGTACATTCCAAAGTTGATATTTATTCTCTCCAATGATACAAAGAAGGTTGTTAGTCCCGGGTATAATTAATCTTTTGTAGAGTCCACAAAACCATCCACAAGTCTGAAGTACCATGAAATGAACTCACAGAACTATTAATATGGAGTCCCTTCATGGTCAGAGTATATGATGGAAGAAGGATAAATGACAAGATCATTAGGAAAAAGACATGTCTCCATATCATTTCCTCAGTGTAGGGAAAATAAGGCAGCACTTTCAGTTAAGAAGATCTTCAAAGCCACTCCCAGGGGTCAATCACAGACTAAGCTTCCAAGCAAGCCCTTCAAATAACTCCAATGCCAGCACTAGAACATTAACTCCTTTGTGTACAAACATACCCACAATGAAGTGCATTTGTACATTATTAAATTGCACATAATGTCAGTGTGCAATTGAAAGTTCATCCTAAACAGATGAAAGGCATTTCATTTAAACATGTTTTATAATCCTCTTAAAGAAATGGGAGGACCTGGGTATTTAGCTCAGTGATGCCATCTGCCTTGCAAGCGCAAGGTCCTGAATTCAATCCTAGTACTGTAAAAAACAAAAAAAAAGAAAAAGAGAGAGAGAGAGGTATGGAGGGATGGAAGGAGAGAGGAAGAAAGGAAGGAAGAAAAGAAATGAAGGAAGAAAGGAAGAAAAAGAAAGAAAGAAAAAGGAAAGAAAGAAATCAGAGACTTTGTGCACACAGACTCTTCAAATGTTCCATGCAAGACTACCTTGGCGACGGTGGTCCCTTCTCCTTCCCAGTAGACCCCGGGGCACTCTGCAACACGACTTGTGGCATGACTCAACTCTGCATGAGTCTCCGCCTATTTTTCCATGTTTTTATTGTATACTTTCCCTCCATTCATAGTACCTCCTGCTCTTGAGCACAACTACAATTCCCCTTGATATTTCAAAGTTTAACTCAAATCTTGCCCCTTGCTTCTGGAGCCTTTCCCAACAATACTTGCTGGAGTTAGTGATTCTCACACCAGCTTCTATCTCCAGCTGTGCTCTCTGATATGGCTATGATGGCACATGTATAGCTTTCCCTCCACGTCCATAAGCCACATAAAGGCTGATCAGTTACAATCACACTGAAGTTTTATGGTAAATGTCTCTCTCCACCACACACCACTCAGTGTAGCATAGTACTTGCAGACGCACAGAAATTGTGTGCCAGATGGATGTACGATGAAATCTGCAAAGGCTTTAAGTTGGGCCTGTAGATGTGGTAGGAACACAACATATCAAGAAGGCACTAATTCATCAAGAAAGCTCTGTCTGTGGAGCAGGGATATTGATGAGAAAGCCACGTTTAGATCTTTGCAAAACATCTTTGAGTATAACTCCCCATTTAGATAGCTGAAAATCTGGGGCTCCTACATGGAAGAGAGCTCCAGATTTAATGTCAAATTAATGGCAAGGGTCTGGGTTTGGAATCCGTTCAGTTTATTTAGAATACTGACACTGAGGAACATCATTTTCACATTAACCAGCAATCTTGGCTCTCTCTCCAGATATTCAAAATGTCTCTTCTGGACATCCATTGAAGTTAGAGCTGCCAGACAGAAAAGGGAGTCAGGTCCAGGCCAGAAGGGCAGGACCAGTCTTCATCCCCTTCAGACTAAGAAAGGCCTCTGTATCTCTAACTGGACTACCCGGTGAGACACTTATAAGAGCATAAAGACAGTGCATTTTAAAATTGTTTAACAGTTTATCAATAGGGAACAAAAATGTCTCACTGTCAGTGCTGCCTGTTACCCTGTCACCTTAGTTTATTCTGGAACAGGTTTGCATTTTTTCCATTTGTGCAAACCACTCCCATTTCACTCTTGTTGGGAAGCTTCATGCTACTATTGCTGCTTCTTATCCAATGTGTTCAAAACAGCACCTTCTGAGGATGGCGCATTTTTGCTTTTCACAAAGTAAGCCAGATTGTGAAGACTTCTATAATAAGGCCTTTTATAATAAAAAGCTCAAATTTATCTACTTTGTAAAATGACTTTTCATCTCTGAAGTGCCCCTGCAGCAGAGTCCCCCTTTTGAACTGGAGGGGATGAGGCCGCATGGTTTCTGGGCAGGGAGAGCTTATGGGCTCGCTGCAAGAGGTGTGCACACAGCAAGCAGACAGCTGCCAAGCTCCACAGCCTGGCCGAGTCCCAGGTGTCCATCTGTACATGGGGAAGAACATCCCATAGTAGAGATTTCTTGAGAGCTGAGATAAATGAAAAAGTTTGAGATACAGGTAAATAACATAGTGGCCAAACGTGATTCCTGGTCTTGAACTTGATGATGAACCATTGTTAACCTGGCACCACCAAGGGCACAGATGAGGCAGGTGGACGGGGAGAATCATAGGCCACTTTACTGTCAGTTGTGCAGCAAAAGAAAAAAAAGTCTCCATAATTTTTTGCCACAGCAAAGACATTTGGTGGAGCCCATTTGCCTCTTTCCCTTACCTCTGCGCTGGAAGGCAATCTTTTCTCTTGAATTCAATCTCAATGTGATGTCATGAGAAAGCCTTCTCTGTAGCTTAAAGTCATCATACTTTTTAAACTGAAAACTTTTTTTTTTTTTTTTGAGACAGGGTCTCGCTTTGGAGTTCAGGCTGGCTCTGAGCTCAGTATGTAGCCCAGGCAAGCCTGGAACTCAGCAATCCTCATGTCTCTGCCTCCTGAGTGCTGAGCTTAGATGGAAAATTTTTATGTTATTGACTTTATATATATATATATATATATATATATATATATATATATATATATATATATATATATATATATGGTGTTTGTGTGTGTGTGTGTGTGCGTGCATATTTTTGGTCCATTTTGAAAGAAATCCCTGCAAAATTCTCGGTAAAGCTGTCAGCAAGAGCAGCACGAGTGGAACTTCTGGAAGATGACAGAGCGGTAAGCAACAAGAAGCCACCCTCTGCAAGATTCAGAAGCCAGTCCCCAGAAAGAACAGCAGTCTGCACCTCTGAGCACTTCAAAGGGTGGTTAGGGAGGTACAAGCTGCACTTAATTATAGCCCTTTAATCTTTGGTTCTATTTCTTGAGGAAATAGATCTGGACACATGTCCTTGATCTGATCTGGACACATGTCCCTTTAGGTCTCTGCTTGCCTTGAGGAGAGAACGTCCTAAAACCTGCTACGGGCTTCACACTGTGGCCCAGGAAGTATAGGTGATGAGACCACGGTAGTACGGAGTGGCCGATGCTCTCGTAGCCATAGAAACAGAGGCAGTTGCAGAACTCCTAATGGCTGGGAGTTGGGGTGGGGCCAAGCAAAAGGCTCAAGGGAAGCAGAACGACCTCCAGAGGAGCGGCTCGTTTGTGCAGGTCTTGCACATGAATAAAAGTTTTCTGGGAGGGAAAGTGGGAGGGGAAGAAGCATGAGTACTCCAAACAGGGAGAAGTGCAGGCCAGGCGCACACGGCTGAGGTCCACATCAGCCGGCCTCTCGGCACTGACATGTAAGAACCGGGACGACCCTTCAGGTCTCACTGCATTGGAGCCATATGCTCTGATCCTTTCTGTGTAATAGGCATAGCTCTCCTGACCTGCTTCACCAGACACCGTAGAAGGAAAAAGAGAGGAAATAAAATTGACTTCAATGATATCTGCAAATGTAAAATGCTATATAACTGTGTAATATTGCTCATTTAAAAAGCATTAAATGTCCTTCACCTACATTATAAGCCAAGCTGTGGAAATAAAGCTGTCTTATTTCATTAAGAACAACCAACTGAGTCGGCAAGGCCAATAATCACCCTCCATTGAGATGGCTGTAATTTGTTTGTCAGCCCTTTTAAGTTCTTAGCAAATGAGTTTGTTCAGCATGTGATTGCAGGGGTAAGATGGAAGCAGAGGATCTAAAACATCTTTCTCTTTGAGAACTAAGCTTTAGGTCTCTGCTTGCCTTGAGGAGAGAACGTCCTAAAACCTGCTACAGTTGGGTACAAGCCAGTCAGCTTATATGACAACTTAGCAATTGAAAAATTTCTTTTTGTCATTTTTATTATTTTCATTTGTGTGAAGATAATAATGTGCATGTTTGTAGTAAATAATGATTACAGTTGTCATGGGGAGTTGGAACATGTACATAACACACTTGAATTCTTTTTATGTACCGTCTCTCTTCTCTCCCTGTCCCCTAACAATCCATCATCAGAGGCTTACTTGTCAGCTTCTTTAAAACAAGAATTTCCCTAAGATGTTTATACCAGTTTTAACCACTATATACCATCATGCTTTACTCCATGATGCCATTTTCTAAAATGTTTTCATTTAAAACAAATGCTTAGCTTTTACAATTATATTTTCATTGATGGCATTATTTAATTTGCAGTATTTAATTTACATAATCTAACCATATTAATAAGGCAAATTGTAGCTATGAATAATTCTTTTTATTGGGGCACTAAGCATCCTAAGTCTCTTCACATCGCCCCTCTCTAATGCTGCACTATCATCTCCATTACCAAAATTCATGCTGGCCACAATAGTATGATCTGTATAATACAATCCCCTGAGAAATTACTTTCCAATGGTATTTCAATTATTTCAATAAATTTGCCACTAATTACTGTCTCCTTCAACTTATGCATTTAGACCAAAACCAATAACCAAATCTTTAACTTAAACAAAAATATGAAGGGCAAAGAAAGATACTGCCACCCAGATTCAAGGGATAATCCACACTTCAGTACTTCTTTTGGCATTTCTGAGCTCTGGGAAATTTTTAGAGAAAATTGAGCCACGAATAAAAGTGACAATGATCAGGATCATAGAATTAGAAGTGTCTCAAGCAGCATCATCCTAAATAATTCTTGACAGATTAGAATCTTTCATGCTTATAAAGATGTTCATAGGAAGAAACTCTACAAGCACACTTAGCAACTTAGCAACTTAGCAACCTCTTGCAAGGTTTAAAATGGCCCTAGAAAGTAAAGCACTCAATATCAGCCTAAACAGAAATTGTAGGTAGTATGCAACTGAAATACACTTTGTTTATGCAGAGAAAAACATTTTTCTCACAATCAAAACCTAAGGACTCTCGAATTTCTAAGGGTTTTCCTGGGTCCATTCCTTTTGCCAGGAACTCATATATATCCAACACAGATGGTCTGAGAGTTTCACAATCCACAACATTTACTTCACCACAAAACACAATGAATTTAATGGGAGAGAATGAAATAACTCCTAAGATCCCTTGGAGACTCAGGTAAACAGAACCATGGCTGCTGTGAAAATGATTCGATAGTCCACCTTTAAAAAGAAATAGGGAACAAGAAGAAAGAAAATAAAAATAAAAAAAGAGTAACAGGATAAGAGATCAGGAAACACAAAGTCTACAGAGTGGTAAAGCTCCTACTGTAAGTTAATGGCTTCTGTGGCCCCCTTAGAAGATCCAGGATGTTGGTCAAGACCTTAGTTTGTTTTTCTCAGCTGTCAAAATGTCTGAAAGTGACACTGAGTTGGAGAGATTGATTCTAGTAATAAATTCAGGAACAAATATTTCAAGAGAATCTGTCAATGGGAAGCAAATGTTCCCTTCAAGCACAATCATTCAATAGCAAATTTGAACTCCAAGGTGCAATAATGGGCCTGTATCACAAAGCCTTGTGATGTCTGCGTTCCCGAAACCTTCACACACGCTCTTTGTATATGCTAACTGAACGAGCGGGTCTCGTATTTATAAGACACGTGTGTAGTAAATACACATGCCAAAAGGCTCCACGGAAGGAAATGAATGGCAGATTTTTTAAGAATAAGATCAGATTCGTTAAGAAAAGAAACAAAACAAAGCTGACAGCATTATAATAAGCCACTAACAAAAGAAATTAATGTCATTCATATCACTAGAGTAGTACTGTATTCCTACACTTGTTTACTGTTCTCATCTTGAACAAACAGGAAAACACATCCATGTCCACAGTTTAATTATTTAAACAACTTATTTTATGGCGAAACTCAGAATTCATCAAAACTGGCATCTTTTAATGTTAATTCTAATTAGAACAAGCATTGCATTTTGTATGCTTTCCAATTATACATGGGAAGAGTCAGTATAAGTGTCCTCTCTTATCATAATTATCTGTTTCTAATTTCAATTTTGGCTATGACTTTGCACTCGATGATGTAAATGTAACTGTTCCTGTCAGATGAAGATTAATTTGATTTAAGCCCTCTTTGTTCTAATTATATATTCTCTTTCTGCTCATTATGCAGGTTTCTTTCCAAGCCACATCTGTATTTTATCACAACAATGGAGAATTTCTTTGGTATTTAAAAGGCAACCACAAGAGTTCTCTTTTGGTATCGTTATGACAATTTTCATTAAGCCTGTGCCAAAGGATTTAATATTTCAGCTGACTAATCTACAGATTAATGCAATTATTATTTGAATATTAGAGCATGAACTTTTCTAAAATAAAATCTCTGAAAGTTATTGCTCTAATTACTCTCTCTGCTCCCAGAAAAACATTATCATAGTTACTGTATTCCCTGAGCAAATTCTTTTATTGGGTGATACTGCACATGCTCCTCTTCCAATTGCCACCACTATATAGAGAGGGTTAAAACTCAAAAATTGATCAACTGACAATTAAACTTGTATTTCTAGGGTGCCAGAGTTTGAGTATCTTATATTCCTGCTTTTTTTCCTAGTTAATTACCTATATTATTATTTCATAAAAACAATCAGGTGAAAAGATATAGAAAATAATATATTAACCATGTTAGAATCTTCTCTCATTTGTTTCAAGTAAAAAAAAGTTTGGGTTATGACATCATAAATACTAGCTCCAGGACCCAGCGTTGAAAGCTGTTCTGAAGTGTAACATTTAATTAACATATTCTACACATAACAAAGAGACTAAGATTTCTGATTGGGATCCTGCGCATGCCGCAACAGCCCAGGAGGCACAGTTTGCAATTCAATTTGGCAAATATTTTATGAGTGTCCAACACATTGCCAAGCACTAGGGAACTGTTTATTAGACAGTCAAGTCTACATACCTTTAGCCTATGCAATGCTTTTAAGGTCTTAATCATAAAAAATATTAAACCAATCCTTGTTCTTTTGAGAATGGTCATGATGCATTTTTAAAAATATAAAGTAATTCGACAAAGCACGCGTGGAGTCCAAGATGCTACTTACCAGAAAAAGCCTTATCAGCCTGAGCTGTGAAGGTCAATGACCTCGTGCTAACGTGCACTGCTATTTTGTTTTTCACATGTTCAGACCTGCTCTGTTACAAAATAGATGTGAGGTAGATTGTAGAAAAAAACACAGTATAAGAATACCAGAAGTGGAAGAAATGAGAGTGGAGAGATCAGGCCACGATGAAGGAGCTCAAATGCTTTTTTCAAAATCTGAATACTGCATATCAGTCCCAAAGAGGGTGCTTGGTTTCCTAACGCTCAAAAAAGGAGGAGCAGTGAGCACTTAAGAGACACAGAGAATACGTGAACTGTGAGTAAGCCAACTAGAAGCTAAGAAAGAGCTTTTGTCCTCAGAGAGAGAGAGAGAGAGAGAGAGAGAGAGAGAGAGAGAGAGAGAGAGAGAGATTCAAGGGAACCTGGTCTTCTAGATCCTCACTGCAGCAGGCCACGTCACAGGCCACATCACAAGCTGGATCACACCTCAGCAGTATCATGGCAGGACAAGAAATAGAGTGAGATTTGTTACTGGGAGAGAAAGGCCCTTGGACCTATTAAAGTCTAAACTTGCAGAGAATCATCATTGCCTGCTTTCTCAGTCCTACATTAATTCACTCAGTCTTTCTCCCAGATCCACAAACACGAAGAGGATCTGCCGTAGAGCAAACACCCTGCTAGGCGGTGAGATGGTCACAGCCGAAGAGCCACAGCTTTATTTCCTGAAGGGAGGGACTATGGCTGCTGTGCTCACAGCCTTATCAGCAGCACTCACCGTCCTGGCAGAGAGTCGGCGGGTCCTGCAAATGATGCTTAAATGATTAACTGAGTGAGTTCGCAGTCCAACCAATTAAACTATCACAGGAAATTGACCCAGTGTCACTGCTTGAACTGACCAAGAAATGGAGATGGATTGGATTCTGAATACTTTCAGCTGGAGAAATAATGGAGCAGGACTTGATTTTTTTCTTTTACTTGAAAGGACAGTTGAGTGATCTACCACCACAATCGACCACTTTTCAAGAAATAATTCTTTTGTAAACATGCTCACCAACTATACACACGAGGTTATGGTATCTGTCCAGAGATTTCATTCTGAAATTATTGCCTGAAAAATATCAAAGAATAGTTTGAAATTAAAAACCTACTGAAAGCTAAGAATGCAAACTGTTGTCTAGTGTACAGCAACCTGAATTTTCCACCCAACACATGAAGTTCATTCTACAAAGGAGGAAACTGAGGCAAGAGCACATAGGAGGACTACTCTGAAATGGAAGGCTGTGCTTTCTGCACGTTCTCCTCCTCAGGCCGCAGAGAGAGAAGAGGGCATGGAAAGAGTCCGTGGCAGAAAAGGAGGCTACAAATTGTCTGCTGTCAAGGGGAGGGGCTTATGTTCCAGAACTACAGAACTGCAGAACTGGCATGGAATACCAGGTTGAATAAAAGAATATTTTAAAATCCTACTTTTTACATATTCTGCAGCAACAACTTCACATTTTAATAAAACCTGCATATACTGTTTACTATACTGGCATACTATCCAACAATTCTTCCTATAAGGCACTCTGAAAAGGCTGTAACTATTCGAGTAGATGAAGGATACAAACTCTAGGCATGCACTTCTCTATTTCAGAGTATTTTACTCTTTTACACATGAAAAATTTCCAATTTCATTTTAGTGACTTCGCTTTTTCTCAATAAAGCCAACAGCGTGCCCTTGCATTGTCTCGTAGCCCACTGAATCAGTCCAGTTCTGAGCATCCAGTTTTGAAACAGCCCTTTTCTCTGGAGATATTTGACAGTGCCCGAAGGCCATCTATTTTATGAGGCACCACTGAGAGACGCTTCCAGAAACCTGAGGAATTTTTTGTGAATTCTGCCAGAAGACAAGGAAGAAAGGTTACATGTTTTACCCATCTCTTCCATTCCTTCCTGTAGTCAAGTAGCATAGGCAGGAATAGGAAACCCTTCTCTAGCTTTTCAGTCAGTGTTCTGCAATGCTGCTTTGCAGATTTCAAGAGGTGTATCATTGTTCCCATGCTCAATCCTGTGCAGGGTGGATATGCAGCTTGCTATTAAACCTAGCAAACTGAATCTTAGCTTTAGAGCAAATTATTTCTGCAAGCTGGTGAAAATTTCAACTATGGCACACTGGAGCATAGGAAATAACAAATAATCTTTATTCTTATGAAAAGGGTAAAATGTTCTATGGGGCAGATGTGTTTGTTATAAAAATGAGTAAGTTGTTTTAAAGGTGAACTCCACTCTTTGCAAGCCACGAGTGTCAAGAAAACTTGTTTAATAAATATTTGGAGCATTGGAATTGCCATTTTTCTGTTACTCCCCAGTTTATTTCATGCTGTGACTAGGTTGGTGAAATTGCTGCATTTCCTTGGCGGGCCCATGACTTCTCATCCAGGCTGAGCAGAGCTTGGATTTCTCATACACAGACAAAGCATTCTCACAATCACAGTACTCAGAGGAAGTCATGTGAAACATTGGCTCAGTGTTCCTGAAGGTATTTGACTCTGTTTATGATGAGCATAGACAGAATCAGAAGCTTTTCCGTTAACAAGACTTTACTTAGAAAACATAACGGTTATTCCATCCTCACAATATAGTGAAAGATATCTGCACTTCCTATTTCTCCTACTGTCATTTGGAATCAACACTGCGTTCTCATGGTGTACTCTGTGACTATAATCATGTCAGCTGAAAGAACGATGTAACAAAGTGTCACTTTCTGAAACACTTGGCTTCTCTGAATATACTGTGCCCTTCTTATCATATTACATTCATACCTTCCAATCTCAGTCATATTCCTTGAACTTGTTTCACAATATTCTGTTTTGGGGAAATAAATCCCTTATTCTTTCTGAATTTGATTTGAATGTGTTTCTTTGTGTAGTTAAAAAGAATCATACATTCCTCAGAATTCATAACGCCACTAAGATAACTAAGTACAGTACCAAAACATTCTCAAACCTCCAGAAGTGAAGGTTTATGATTTATAAATTTTTTGAAGGATCATGTGAACTCCAGACCCAATATTTGCTTTTTCCACCATTTAAGTCCCATGTTCACGTGACACAAATCAAAATATAATCATCATATTGCCCTAGTTTTCCAGAACTTTCTAGTTTAGTGTGAGAAGTGTGGGATGCGGAGTCTACCTATTTTTCTCTGGCAGCAGAGACTGCAGCTTTATTGCCCCGTCTGTGTTTCTGGAAGTAAGGACAGAATGAGAAACTGTCGTTCCATTTTGGAGAGACACGACTCCCAGAAAAACTTTCAGAAGTGCAAAAATAAAATGAGATTAAATAAAATGAAATCAAGTCAGATTAAATTAAATTGAAAAGCCTCTTATTTCACAACATGTCTGAGTGCTACAGCAATAGCTGATACAAGGGTGAGGGAAATATTCTTTAAGAGACATTTCAAAATAGCTTTCAAAAAATAGCAAAACTTTGACGTGAAGCTACCCAATGTTCTCAGGGAGGGGGACTCATATGAGCACTTTCATCCTGCTGGGATTTGGGATAAGGGTGCAGCTTTTCTTGAGGACAGTTGGTAAATATGTAACATTCTTTTTCTTTCTTTCTTTCTTTCTTTCTTTCTTTCTTTCTTTCTTTCTTTCTTTCTTTCTTTCTTTCTTTCTTTCTTTCTTTCTTCCTTCCTTCCTTCCTTCCTTCCTTCCTTCCTTCCTTTCTTTTTTAGTATCAGGGATCAAACTCCAGACCTTGTGCTTATAAAGCAAGTGTGGGACCACTGAGCTAAATGTCCAATATGTAGTAATACTCCTAAAAATGGTTAGTCTCTCTCATTCAATAATTCTTCTAGAACGGTACCTAAGGAAGAAGGAATACCAGGCATATTTGAAATGATTCATCCAAAATGCCACTTATTGGAATTCAATTTACAATGTCAATGAATGGAAACAGTCTAAATGCTCAACAAAGGGAGATGGTTAAATCAAATATGATATCATCATCATGTCCCATAACTTTATAAAACACAGTTTAAAATTAAAGATAAGCAAGAAAGTTCAAAAGAGCATGACAGAAAATCAGATCTATAGTATGATTTTGTTTGGGGAAAATAAATAACCAGATGGAGAGGTGATTTCGCTGAGATACACATAGGAGTTATTGTTGATGAGATTATGGGTGATTTTCACCCTGGTCTCTATTTTCCTGCAGTTTCCTAATTTTCTAAAATAACTAATATTTCTTTTATTAAGAACAAGTTATTGAAACTGTCTCCTAAGTGTCACCCTAAAGCCCAAACAATCAAAATTGCAAAACAGCCACTAAATATTTGAGGAATATGTCTGTGTCTTAAGAATTGTGTTTCTTCAAAGAAGCTGACATTTAGATCAAGGGACAGTATTCCTTGAAAATATCCAGGCTAACATTTGGCCTCAGACACCTTGTCCTGCATAATATTCTCAAGAGGCTCCAGATCTGCTTCTTTGTGTTCTAGCCCTATGCATGTGGCCCTTTGTTTAATTATAGTACATTGGGATCAACCAGATGGCTCAACCTGAGCCTCTGCCTTACACAGATCATGCTGCATAGAATAAATACATTTTTTTAATCTAACAGCAGGCCAGAACTAAAGGGCATTGCCCAGGTAGTTACCAGTGTCACTGGTAGACTTAGACATCATCTAAGCATGTGAATCTACTCAGGATGAGCTCTGCAATACCACTTAGGACCACTTTTGACAGAGCTGGTTATGATGAGGATAGGCTTACTTTCCGATATCATTGGTCCCTTTGGCAGCTTATCAACTATAAAGATGACTGAGAGAAAACATTTGTAATAATAAAAACAAAGGCATGAGTGAGAGGGGAGAAACAGTTGGTGATAATTTTTATTTTTTAATAATTTTTAAATTTTACTGGGTCAACTGCCATGTTCAATATGAGTGAAATTTGGGATCAGAGGTGATTTAAAAAGAACACATGTGTGGGCCGGAGGGTTAGCTCAGTGGTTCCGGCGCCTGCCTTGCAAGCGCAAGGTCCTGAGTTCGATCCCCGGTAACCACATATAATGCTGGGTGTGGAGACACGCCCACCAACAATCAACACCGCATACCACAATGCCGGGCGTGGTGGCTCACGCCTGTAATCCCAGCACTCGGGAGGCAGAGACAGGAGGATTGCTGA
>PVIC010005963.1:0-55740 GCA_004025085.1 Thryonomys swinderianus | reverse complement strand
AGGACTCCTCAGAGCAATCGGCACCAGTGGCTCCTCAGGCCAGGCCTCGTGTGAGGCACCACGTGTCACACATCCCTCCTCCGGCAGGTGTGCGTGCTTACACACACACCTGTGTGGCCTGTGGCTCAAAAGTGAGTTCGCGCATCAGGCTGTGTCCTAGTCATGCTATCCTGTACAGGGTGTCAAAATCGTGAGCCAGCTTCGAGTCTCAGCTGGAAAGCGCTACCTTAATGCCTGTGAGAGGGCTGGAGAGCGAGCAGAGCGGCCTGCGGGAGCCACAGCTCCTTCCCTGGCCACGGCTGCTCGTCAGAACTGCCCGGAACTAGCATCCACCCTCCAGGAAGAGGAAGCCGGGCCCGAACTTGGTGACACAGAGCAGTGCTGCCTCTCCCAGCTTGTCCCCTCTGCTCTCAGCAGGGCCGGCTAGCCGCCCAGTGCTGTCCCCAGGCTTGGTTGTCAAGGGCCGCTGGCCACTGGAGGTTTTTTCCTATACTGGGGCTCAACCCCAGTGCCTTGCGCACCCTAGGGCCCCCAGACATTCAGATGTGCCTTAAAACTACCTTCCTCCAGTTTTCTGATCCCGCAGCTGGCTGTTGTGACCTCTGCTTTGTTGATCTCTGATTTCAGGTTTTTGACACCTCTCACCTGTGTAACCTGACTGAAACGTTGTAGACTTCAGTGTTTGCTCTCCTCTGTATGCTGCGGGAGCCGTGACCGCACCTGCGAGCCGCATGCCCCAGGGTCTCTGGGACAGATGTGCTCCTTTAGACCTGAGAGGCCACTGTGACCAAGCTGCGGCTTGGCGTGCTGTTCAGTGGGGGCGTCGGGCGTTTCCCTTCCGTGGGAGAATGCCCGCTCCCCAGCAGGGAGGCAGAGCCTCGCGGGCCTAGCAGCACTGGGGCTCATGAGGCACCTGCGACCGTCACCCGCCCTCTGACCTAGACCTGCTCCTCTTTATCTTGCAGGCGATGAGCTGACCAAGATAGAGGACGAGGACGAGCAGGGCTGGTGCAAGGGACGCTTGGACAGTGGGCAGGTCGGCTTGTACCCCGCCAACTATGTGGAGGCCATCCAGTGACAGGCTGGGGCCCCGGAGCCCCTCGGCCTCAGCCTGGGCAGCGGCGGTCCCTGCAGCTTTGGGGAGTCTCTCTTGCTGCACAAGACGCCGGCCCCGGCACTTGCTTCCAGGTGCCCTTGGAAGGCAGAGGAGCTGTCATCACCCCCGGAGGGTCCTTTCCAAGTGCACCCGGGAGCTCTGCCCGGAGGCGTGCGGGAGGGGCCAGTTCTCGCCCAGCCCTGTGCAGGGCGGGGCTGAGTGTTCTCGACCCACCTCCTCCAAGTCTGTGGGTGGAGCTCGCCCTTCTTCCTTGATGGTGTCTCTCACCAGTCTCATCCCTGCTAGTTAACAAACTACGTACCATTTTCTGAGTGAAGATTTTGAAGATTTTAATTTAAAGGCTATGTACAGTTATAGTTTTTTACACACTTCTTAGCTGTCCTCTGTTCGTAAATTATGGCACAGTTGCTCTGACCAGGCTCCAGGATGTGATAGCTGTGTTCCAGGATTGCTGTTCATCAGCCTGGCCGCCACCCGGGACAGGTGCAAGGGCCACAGGTCCTGTGGACAGGTGACACCCGAGGCGAGAGGCCATGCAGAGTGTGGGGCGCACCGTGGAGGGGTTTCGATGATGACTGTGGCCTGCGGAGGAAACCTCACCCAGGATTCGCCAAAGCCCCCATCCGCCTCAACAAGTTTCATACTGTTTGTGCTTAAAGCTCCACTGTCTTGCAGATTCACCATTTTATCAGTGATTTGAAAGGTTAAATAAGGTTAACTTTTCAAGCAGTTGCTTCTGTGGACCAGGATGCTCTATATCAAGCTCTGTGTCTTGGTGCATATCTGTACATATTGTTTGGTATTCAGAGAATCTAAACAGATGTGAGGTCCCAACCATGTGAAGATCTACGCCACCTCCATGGTCATCAGAGCTCTGCTGTCACCCGTGTTCCTCAGGAGCAAACGAGGAACCGCAGGCCAGGCCCACTGAGCCCCTCGGTCCTCAGTGCAACAGGCCGACGCCGAAGGACCCAAGGCGTGAAGGGCCTTGACCGTGTTAGTGGGGTCCCTGGCGCTGTCCTCCAGCCGTCGTAAGCTGTGCTTCCTACTCAGTGTCCACATGGAGCTCCACTGTTCCTCGGAATGCATGAGTCAGGGACTGTCACAAAAATTCCCAGCAGAAGTCCCCAGTCCTGTGCTACAGATCTACCAAAACCTACCACATCTTTGAAGTTTAGTCATTCCTTTAAGTGTATTGCATCTTTGAACAAAATCAATAAACAGTCGATCTCAGGTGTGCGAAAGGCCCTCACTGTGTGTCTACCCTCATTTGCGGCCGCAGGGAGATGCGTCATCCTCAGAGTCCCTGCCTTGGCCCTGAATGAGGGCCACGTGTGCCCCCACACACTCCAGGTGGAAGTTGTGGCCCTTGAGCCCATTGTTTGACCTGGTCTCCCCCATGGGGCAGGAGACTTGGTGACACCTACCCTACCCGCCGCAGCAGCAGGATGTGACCTGTGACCCCTGACCCCATAGTTCTCCCTGGAACATGTTTCTCTGGGTACTGCTGGGTGCTGGGCCTTGAGCTCCGCTCTGCCTTATTTCTTGGCCTCCCTGCAGCAGACTACGTCTCTCCCTTCTGTACAGAGGAGGAGCCGAACCCTCCAAAGCCACATTTGCCCAAGAATCCTACCTATTCGGAGATGCCCAGCCAGATCCTGGCAGCCTCGGCAGCCCTTGGTGGTCGAAGGGAGAGGGGACAGATGAGGGCTGCCAGCCCTGGCCACACACCCCAAGCCCTAAGGCCACCTTGAAGAGCAGCTCTGGGCACAGAGCATCCCTGAGGAGCCAGCAGGAGAGAGGCGCGGCCACGCTGGCCATGTCTCTGCCTGCTCTCGACAGGGGCAGAGGAAGGGTCCTGGCCATCGGCCTCCTTGCCACAGGAGTGCCAGGTCTCCGGCTGTCCTGCCCTGAGGAGGATCAGAGCCCATCAGCGGACAGCCAGCTGCCGAGTGTGGACACCGGCCTCTCTCCGGCAGCCCCGGCTGCAGAGAGCAGTGAGGGTTGAGGAGAGGGCAGCCTCCGCACATCTGCCGGGCACTATTCCCTGAGCAGTGACTGTGTACCGGATGCTGGTGCCGGCACAAAGGTGAAGAAGAGCCACAGTTCACCTCGGGGAGCTGAAGTGGGCTCAGAGAGGGACCTGTGCCACTCGACACCGGGACGGGAGGCTGGAGGCCTCGCTGAAAGTACTTGGATGCTGGAGGTCCCTGAGGAGCAGGCCTCCCCACAGTGGGACTACGGAGGCAGCGTTCTTGCCCTGCTTGTCCCTGAGCCACTTCCCTACTTCCGGGGAGAGGGTGCCCAGTCCTTACCCAGGCAGGAGCCTGGCTGGCCTGAGATGGGCCTCGGCTCTAGCAGGTATCTGAACCTCAGCGGAGAGCCAAGTAGGATGACTCTGAGGTGTCCGAAGCCCAGAGACCCTGCCAGGCCGTGCCCCTGGCCCATAGGTGCCCTGTAAGTACCTTTTCCCCACTTCTCCAGCCAAGCCTTCTTTGGGCTGCCTTCCCCTGCCCCCCAGGCCCACTCTGGCCTAGCCTCCTTCAAGGACATGCAGGTGTGTGCCCTGCCTGTGTTCTTCACACCGCAGGAGACTCGTGCCTGTCTCTGGACCTTGGCACCCCCACAGATGGGCAGTGATCTTGGGTGTGGACTCTGGAGGGAAGAAGTAGCCGTGTCCTGGGTCCCGGAGGAAAGCAGTGGCAGTGCCCGCCCCGGAAGGAGACCGAGCCGAAGGTGACCCACCGTCCAGACGGAGTATCCAGCTCTTTCCCAGCCAGGCACAGGGTCAGGGAGTCACCGCTACGGTAGATAGTTTGTGTCCCCCAAGCCCATGTTGAAATCCTCACCCTAATAGGGTGACACGTAGCAGCTGGGACCTTTGGACTGTGCTGAGTCTGAGGGAGAAGCCCTTGTGGCTGGGAGCGGAGCCCTTATCCAAGGAGAGCTCTCGTCCCTCCGCCACGTGAGGACACAGCTAAAAAGTGCCTTCTCTGAGGACGCAGCTCTCATCAGACATGAAAACTACCTGCTCCGTGTTCTTGGATCTCAGCCTCCAGGACTCTACAAGTTTCTGTTAAGAAAAGAGAAAGGAACTAAATGTAAAAATAAATAAAATTATTTGCTGTGTATAAGCTTCCCAGTTCACGGTATTTTGTCAGAGCAGGCTAGACCGAGACTCCCCACCATTGTTGGGAATAAGGGGGCTTCTCAGTCTGCTGTCCGCAAGCACACTTGGCCGTAGTGTTCGTTCTCGTGCCAGGCCCTGTGCTCAGCGCCTGCCACCACAATGTGTCCCAAGTCACGGGTGAGGGACCTGAAGCCAGAGAAGCGGGGTGACTTGTGACTTCGTCAGCCCACGTACAACGCTGGGCAGAGCCGAATCAGCCCTCAGGTGTCCCGGCCCCAGAGCAGCCTCTGCCTCCAGTTCCCCTGTGGTCTCAGGAGCATCTCTAGCTGGCTTATGTGCAGCTCAGCGCACAGGGCTGTGTTCCCAGCTGCTGAAGGACAAGGTATGGTAGCTTTGTGTTGCCATAACAAAATACGGGAGGAAACTCACAGAAAGGAGGACAGGTTTGTTTTGACTCATGGTCTCAAAAGCCTTCTCCCTTGTTACTTGGCTCCTTTGCTTCCGGGCCCGTGGAGAAGCAGGACTTGATGCTGGGGAGTGAGTGGAGGTACAGAGGGGCTCTACCTCCTAGTGAACAGGAGCCACAGAGAGAGGAAGCGCCGGGGACCTCCCAGAGCAGAGTCAACGCTACCAGAAAAGGACGCGGTCCGGTGACTTACTTCGGCCAATGGGGCCCCACTTCCAGAATCCCATTAAGGTGAATTGTTCAGTGAATCCATCTTATCGAGGTGAGAACCATCATGAACCTTCACTTCTCAAAACACCCCTGCATTGCTCAGGGCATGGTAGAGGTAAGGTGTTCATCTCAGAACAGCCAGGGAGAAAGACCTGAGAAAGCGGCTGAGGACTGAACAAACTCTGCTTCAGAGCCACAATCCAAATGATCTGCTTCCAGCAAGGTGGGCCCCACCTCCTAAGAGCCCATTCAACTAGAAACTCATCAGTGGGCTGACCCCTTGTGAAGTGGCACCCTCAAGATCCAGTTTCTTATCAAAAGCCCCATCTCCAGGGCCGGAGGGTTAACTCATTGGTTCCAGCGCCTGCCTCGCAAGCACAAGGTCCTGAGTTCGATCCCCAGTAACCACATATAATGCTGGGCGTGGTGGCTCACGCCTGTAATCCCAGCACTCGGGAGGCAGAGACAGGATTGCTGAGTTCGCGGCTTGCCTGGGTACCATAGTGAGCTCAGGGCCAGCCTGAACTACAAAAAAGCGAGACCCTGTCTCAAAAGCAAAAAAAAAAAAAAAAGCCCCATCTCCAACCACATGAGACCTTCAGGAGGTATTTATTCTCTAAACTCTTAACATTCCATCCCTAGTCCCCAAAAGGTTCACAGTCATCTTATTGTGGAAAATGCAGTCTGTAAGTCTCAACCATTCAAGCCTTTCTCAAAAATACAAAGTACCGCCAGGCGTGGTGGCTCATGCCTGTAATCCCAGCACTCGGGAGGCAGAGACAGGAGGATTGCTGAGTTCTAAGCTTACCTGGGCTACATAATGAGCTCAGGGCCAGCCTGAACTACAAAGCAAGACCCTGTCTCCAAAAGGAAAAAAAAAAAATACAAAGTACCTTTTGAGATTCAAGGCAACTCTTAGCTATAGACCTCTGTAAAAAACCAAAAAGCAGGGCTGGAGATTTAGTTCAGTGGTTTCAGCACCTGGCCTAGCGAACTCAAGGTCCCTGGTTTGATCCCTCAGTAGCCACATAAACAGTAGAGGGTGTGGTGGCTCATGGCCACCAGCAGTCAGTACCACATACCACAGTGCAGGGTGTGGTGGCTCATGCCTGTAATCCTAGCACTCGGGAGGCAGAGGCAGGAGGATTGCTGAGTTCAAGGCTTGCCTGGGCTACATAGTGAACTCAGGGCCAGCCTGAACTACAAAGCGAGACCCTGCCTTGGGCTGGAGATTTAGCTCAAGTGATATTGCACCTACCCTGGAAGCACAAGGGCCTGAGTTTGATCCCCAGTACTGGAAAAAAAAAAAAAAAAAAGGCTGAGGCCAGAGGATGCATATTTGACCCCAGCACTGAGAAATTTTAGTGATTAAAAAGCTGCTTACCTTGGGGTAGCCATGAAGCAGACAGCAAGACAGCTGGAGATGAGAGGTGAGGGGCCCAGGCAGGATATACCCTTCTGATTTATGCCCCAAGGGATATATTTCCTTTTTTTTTTTTTTTTTTGTGGTACCAGGGATCGAACTTGGGCCCTTGTGCATCCAAGGTTGGCGCAGTACCACTTGAGCTAAATCCCCAGGCCCCCAAGTGATATATTTTGAATGGCCCATTCATTAATGAAGGTACCACCTTCATGATCCAAGCCTTTTCCAAAAGTCCCACCCTGGAATTCACAACTTTGAGGGAAAATATTACATCCAAGCCATAAAACCACATGACCAGCCAATACTCTCTAACTCTAGCTACTGGACACAAGTCCTTTGTATCCGAAGACATCCTGTCCAAGTCCTAAGGGGGCAGAAACAGGCTGTGCCAAGAGAGCCCAAGGAGTGAAGAGCACAGGCCAGCATGACCTCTCATTCCAAGACACTGGTACAGTTCTTGAGCAAGCGGAAGGATTAGAGGGTGGCAGGATGAGAGTAGGGCACCCCGATGGGTTGGAGGGCACCTTACAGTGTTACTGATCAGCATTATATCAGACAAGCCCACTGATCTCCCTGATCCTTGGAAAATGAGAAATGGTCCATCTTGGGGGCAAAATCATAGGATGTCAAGGGTGATTACAAAGGAAGCCTCAGCCCCATATACCATACCAAGGTGATAATCAAATTATGCCAATCCTAGATGGGAAATTCCAACCTTCCTCAAAAAGCCACTGTGCATGAGTGTTTCTCATAAGTCAAGTGTGTCCGTATATAAGGGAAGTGGACTATCAACATCAAAATTGGATAGAGGGGGCCGGAGGGTTAGCTCAGTGGTTCCGGCGCCTGCCTTGCAAGGGCAAGGACCTGAGTTCGATCCCCAGTAACCACATATAATGCTGGGCATGGAGACGTGCCCATCAACAATCAACACCACATACCACAATGCTGGACGTGGTGGCTCACGCCTATAATCCCAGCACTCAGGAGGCAGAGACATGAGGATTGCTGAGTTCGCAGCGGCTTGCCTGGGCACCATAGTGAGCTCAGGGCCAGCCTGAACTACAACGCGAGACCCTGTCTCAAAAAGCAAAAAAAAAAAAAAAAAAAAAATTGGACAGAGGATTTTATTTCTTTAAGATGTTCTGACAATGCACAGTCATTCAGAGACATAAAAATGAAGTTAATGCATATCAGCATGTACCATAAGGTCATGTTCCTTGCATTCAAACTTGACTCCAACTGTGTGGCCCTAGTTGACTGTGTGATTTTGGACAAAGTGTCTGATTCCTGATAACCTTAATTTGTTCATATATAAGATGTGAATAGCATTGCTATGACTTTGATCTAAATGGCCTCCAGAAGTCTCTTGTTTAGAGATAAGGCCTCCTACTGTGGATTTAGCTCAAGTGGTACCGCACCTACCTTGGAAGTGCAAGGACCTGAGTTTGATCCCCATTATCACAAAAAAATTAAAAAAGAGAGAGGTAAGGCCTCCTAGGAAGTAGTGGGTCATGACTCATGACCTGGAAGGGTGTATTCTCATCCCTGGGTCCTTCAGCTCTTGGCCACAGTTCTGTGGACCACTTTACTTCCCAGCCTGTTGTGTCATGCCATTTTCTCTTTTAGTCAGCTGCTTGGAACCAACCCACTGAAAGTGTGTACCAAAAATAACCCTCTCTTCCTTTAAGTGATGGTATTGGCATTCTATCTTAATGTCAAGAATTTGTCTAATACAGAGAACAAGTACCAGAGAAGTAGGGTTGCTGACTATACCTGATCATGTGGTTCCAAAGCCTTTGCTGGGCATGGTGGCTCACGCCTGTAATCCCAGCACTTGGGAGGCAGAGGCAGGAGGATTGCTGAGTTCAAGGCTTGCCTGGGCTACATAGTGAGCTCAGGGCTAGCCTGAACTACAAAGTGAGACCCTGTCTCAAAAAAAAAAAAAAAAAAGCCTTTGGAACTTGTTTGTGAAAGTTTAGCAAAATTTGGACAGGCCAGATAGAGAAGCCTTAGAATATTGAAAGCAGAGGTAGGGATTCTGGTCACAACTCAGAAGACCAAAACACTGATAAAAATGTGGACAATAAGGCCGGAGATTTAGCTCAGTGGTTCCAGCGCCTGCCTTGCAAGTGCAAGGTCCTGAGTTCAATCCTGGTAACCACATACAATGCTGGGTGTGGTGACTCACACGCACCAGCAATCAATACCACATACCACAGTGCCGGGCATGGTGGCTCACATCTGTAACCCCAGCACTCGGGAGGCAGAGACAGGAGGATTGCTGAGTTCAAGGCTTGTCTGGGCTACATAGTGAGCTCAGGGCCATCCTGAACTACAAAGTGAGACCCTGTCTCAAAAAAAAAAAAAAGAATGTGGACAATAAAGGCCAGGCTCAGGAATTTTCACATAGCAATAAAGACTCTTGGAAACTGGAGGAGAAACATGTGTATTTCATTTTAACACAGAATTTGTCTGTGTTCTTCCCATGTCTTAAGACTATGTAAAAATGAATTTCAGGGTGGCAGACTAACTAATCTGGTGGAAGAAATATCAAGGCAGTCCAACCTTTAGTTTGGCACATGAGTGTTCCTTGTTGCTTTAAGCTATATTTATAGTGAAAGTCAGGAGCAAAACATAGAACTTAATGGTGTGAAGCTTGGCCAGAAACAAAGTGCCTGTAAAATTGAAGCAAAAGAGAATGTGGTTGTAAAAAGACCAGGATTAAAAGTAAGTCAAGGGCTGCAGATGTAACTCAGTGGTGCCACACCTGCATAAAAAATGCAGGTCTTGAGTTTGATCCCTGGTACAGAAAAAAAAAAAAAAAAAAGTAAGTCAAGTATTTTGCATCTGGAAAGATGGTTTGCAGGCATCTCAGGAATTGGCCAGACCCCACTTACCTCAGTTTGAGGGTGCAGAAACATAAACCACTCATTTGAATAGAAAGTCCTTGGGCACTCTGCTAATTCTGGGTCACCAAAAGAAATACTTCCCCACGTGGTGAACGTGGTATTCGGGTACTCAGAGGCTGCTGCAGACCCAGTCCCAGGGAGAGCCTTCCTACTGCCCAAGCTGGTAGCCAACTGTGGTGTTATCAAACTGGTGCTAGTTTTCCAAGCATGCAGAATATGAGAGTTGTGAGCTCACAGAGGCTTCCATTCAGATTTCAGAAGGCATTGGAGGCCAGGCCAAAATGCAAAGCATGGTCACAGTCCCTACCAGGAGTCCACGAGAGGGCAGCATGTGCAGCCAGCTATAACAGTGACACCAAAGGTGTGGCAGAGACCCCAGAAGCAGGAGATGCCATGCGTGTGGAACACCTGTTTGAGAAAGCCACAGGCGGTAAGTAGAGCCAGCTCAAGAGAAAGGCCATAGGAGCTGTGACGAGCAAGGCCATAATGGTGGGCCTGCCCGATCCCTTTGGAGCTCAGATCTCAGCCCAGCCTGCCAAGGGGGTCTGTATGTCCTGGTTCAGGGTTTAATGTTAGTGCTGCTGGCTTTCAGTCTTACTTTTGTCTGAGTTCTGTATATTCCTATTCCCTTTGGAATGGGAATGTCTATTCTGTACTACTGTATGTTGGACATGTTTAGCTTTTCGATTTTTATAGGACCTCACACTAAGAGTTTACCTTCAGTCTCAGAAGAGGCTTTGGAATTGGACTTTTCAGCAATGCTGGAATTGTTAGGGTTCTGGCAATTCCTACACTAAATGCATTTTGTATAATGAGATGGATCTAAGCCTTTGGGGCTAGAAGTAGAATGTTATGGTAAGATCTAAAATGTCCCCCAAAAGACTCATTCAGATGTGGAGCCTGACCAGAAGGGGTGAATTACAGTGTGTATGCTCATTCCCAGCTCCTTCCTTCTCTCTATTTCTTAGGGCAGCATGGAGTGAAGAGCTTTTCTCCTTATATGTTGTTCTGTTATGCAACTTCTGCCTTGGAGGGGGTACACCATGGACTATACCCACTGAAACTGTGAGCAAAAAATAAATCTTTATATGTTGCATGTATTATTTTTTTCTCAGCAAAGGTAAATCGACTAATACAAGTAATACATATTGGCACTTCAGGGGCTGGAGATCTAGCTCAGTGGTCTGGCACCAGCCTCCCAAGTGCAAGGTCCTGAGTTCGATCCCCAGTAACCACATAATACCGGGTGTGGTGACTCATGCCCAACAGCAATCAATACCACATACCACAGTGCCCGGTGTGGCGGCTCATGCCTGTCATCCTAGCACTTGGAAGGCAGAGGCAGGAGGACTGCTGAATTCAAGGCTTGCCTGAGCTGCATAGTGAGCTCATGGCCAGCCTCAACTACAAAGTGAGACCCTGTCTCGAAAAAAAAAAAAATTGGCATTTCACTCTGTACCAGACTGTTCTAAACTCTCTCATTTATTACCTCATTCAGCCCAAACAGTACCCTATGAAGTAGGCAGTACCCCATGAACCGCTGCTGCCAGGTATGGTGGTGGCACACCTGTAATTTCAGAAATGAGGTTCTGTGCCAGGAGGCTTGCTGGAAAGATGAGGCCAGCCAGCGCTACATAGTGAGTTAAGGTCAGCCTGAATTACAATAGTGATACCCTGTCTCAAAAAAAATTATTACCGCTGGGCATAGTGGCACACGCCTGTAATCCCAGCACTCAGGAGGCAGAGACAGGAGGATTGCTGAGTTCAAGGCTTGCCTGGGCTACATAGTGAGCTCAGGGCCAGCCTGAACTACAAAGCGAGACCCTGTCTCAAAAAAAAAAAATTATTACCTCCGACTGTCTAGTTAAAGCAACAGAGGCACAGAGAGGTTAAGTCACTTGTGCAAGGTGTGACAGCAACCTGATAGTACTGGGTTTTAGACTTTAGTTGTGCATCTGGATCCCTACCCCTAGGTGGTGCTGTAACTCAGGGCACCTGCCAGTCTTGCAGAGTTTGGCCTTTGGCCTGTAACCACTGGTGCCTATAAACTAACCCGGTGCCTGGGTGTTCCAGTTCCAGAACTGTCCTTTATTTTATTTGTTTGTTTGTTTTTTGAAACAGGGTTTTGCTTTGTAGTTCAGGCTGGCTCTGAACTTACTATGTAGCCCAGGCTAGCCTTGAATTCACCCAATCCTCCTGCTTCTGCCTCCCGAGTGCTGAGATTACAGGCATGAGCCACCATGGCCTACTCCAGAACTATTTTGACTTCAATGGCTCTGGCTGAATTCTGCAGCTTCCTGAAAGTACACACTATACCAGTTACTGCGGCTGACATGTTGCAGCAAGGGCTGGGCCTTTTTTCCAGCCTATGTTTATACAGCAACACTGAAAAGAAGAAAGGAAATGTTTGGCTGATCCTCTAAAACTCAGGTTATGTTGTTTAAGACCTCTTCAAATTAGTATGGAGCCAGGTGTGGAGGCCCTCATTTGTAATTCCACTACTTTGGGAGCCTGAGGGAGGAGAAGCACAAGTTCCATCTGAACTGGGAAACTTAGCGAGACCCTGTACCAAAATAAAAATTAAAAAGAGGCTGGGCGTGGTGGCTCACGCCTATCATCCCAGCACTCGGAGGCAGAGACAGGAGGATTGCTGAGTTCGAGGCTTGCCTGGGCTACATAGTGAGCTCAGGGCCAGCCTGAACTACAAAGCAAGACCCTGTCCCCCCCCAAAAAAAAAAAAATTAAAAAGGACCGGGGATATAGCTCAGTGTAGACTTTGGATCAATACCTGATATCCCCTCAAAAAAATTTTATTGGAAGGCTAAGAAAGGAAGAAATAGACAAATCAAATATGTAAATTCACTCTTTGAAAACATGGAACACCAGCTGCCTGGGAGCCAACACATCCCTGCCAAGACATAGTATTCTGTATATGCTCTACATAGCGGTCCTTTGAGGGATAGCTGACAAAAATTTTTTCCCACACAGTGTGTTGTCTCTTCACTCTGTTGGTGGTTTGTCTTGCTATGCCAAAGCTTTTTAGTAAGATGAGATCCCAATTGGTGATTCCTTGTGATAGTTCCTGTGTAATAGGGGTTTTGGTCATAATCTTTGCCTATACCAATGTCTTTGAGAGTTCTGCCTATTTTATCTTGCAGCAGATTTAGTCTTTCTGTTTTAATATTTAGATCTTTTTTTTTTTCCAAGTATGGGGCTAACTCAGGACCTTGCACGTGCAAGGTAGGCATGGCACCACTGAACTAAATCCCTGGCCTAATATTTTAATCTTTGATCTATTTCAATTTTAGGTTAGTGCATTGGTAAAAGATAGGGGTCTAGTTTCAGTCTTCGGTATATGGAAAGCCAGTCTTTCCTGCACCACTTGTGAAAGAGGCTGTCTTCCACGAAGGTATTTTCAAGTTGCTTTTATCAAATGAATAATGATGTTAGATATCTTTTCATGTGGTGGCTTGCTAAGTGTATATCATCTTTACAGAGTGACTGTTCACATTTTCTGCCCATTATAAGAAAGTTCATTTGTTTCACTACAGATATGAGAATGGGTGATACACTGTGGATACAAATCCTTTATCAGATGTGTTTTGTCATTGTTTTCTCCTGGTCTGTAGTTTGTCTTTTCATTTTCTTATTAATGCCTTCTGGAGAAATATTTCAGCTACTTCTCTATACTTAGGTTTATGATCCTTTCAAGTTAAGTTTTTATGTAGTTGTATGAGTTGAGGTTTTTTTGTTTGTTTAGTTTTTTGCACATGAATGCCCAATTGTTCTAGCACCACTGACGCAAAGACTATGGAATTATTTCATTTATATGGCAGCAACCTTCTTTTCCTGTGTTTTGGCAAGAGCAATAAATTCCGATGTCCAAACTCTCTGAATTTCAGCTTACCTCACAGCCTTGCAACCTGTTTCCTGATGTGCTCAGGACAAGTTCCAGTTTTGTAGGTTATTAAGCCTTTTCATTATTTTGTTAAGTGCTGTTCACTGTAGCTTTCCACATTCTAAGCAAATTCCAATACCTGTTGAATATATATTACGTGTAAGGCATTGTTCTAGCAGTTGGTTCTAGCCCAGGAAAAGGAAACAAATCTGATTTCAAGAAGTTTATGCTCCACTGAGACAATATAAATTATAGTATTTGGTAGCACTAAGTTGTATGAAGAGCCTTTTGCAGTTGAGTGAAAACACAGTGATTGTTGTACAAGTGGTGCTGCCCTCCTGTATGCACGCAGACAGTATCTATATATTTCCTTTGCCTGTTTTAAATTCTACATGGTGAAGAGTGGACCAGACAATACTCCATCTCAATGTGATATAATGCAGTAAACTGGCAGCTGCGAATAATAAATGGGACCTTTGTTCACTTTCCCATCAGCAAAGATAGAACTGGTCCAAATCAGCGTCCCCGGTGTTAAGAGGGCCACACTAGCACCCAAGGCTAGGAAGTACATGGTATATACTTGACTGAATATAAGATAATGTACTGTTGTGGAAGGCGGTGAATTTCCTTTCCCTGGAAAAGGTGCCCTGTGGGTTCAAGAGATCATTTTTCCCGCAGGCCAGACTTCCTGGGAGGCGTCCAGACGGGCGGGTTAAACAAGCTCTTCAGCTCCTTAAGGGCCCCCGCCCTGCCTCAGGCCCTTCCTGTGCGCCCTGATACTGCTCCCGCGGGACTCGCAGCTGCTTCCTGTGGATTCCCTCGTGCTGCCGCAGCCCTCGCTGTTTGAGCAGTGGGGGTGCCCGAGTAAGGTCGTGGAGGAGAGTCGACTGGGTCTTCTCCCCTGACAGCACACGTGCGACCCTGGCCCCCACGCACCGATCTCAGGCCACGTTTCCCAAGTGCACACCTCGGGTCCACAGTGGCGCCCAGGCGACGACTGTAATCCGACCTGGCGGATCCTTGGTTCTTACAGAGCTGTTCTCCTCAAGGCTGCAGCTCTCCGCTGAGTGATGGACACCCCGACTAAGTTTAAAGCCGATTTACTAGCAGTATTCCAGCCAGGGCGAGGTCAATGCGAGATTCCAAGAGGAATGCGACAAACAAGGCGAGGGCTTCGTGATGTCTTCGGTGTAAGGGGCTCCTCGTTCTCAGAGTTCCTCTCTGTTTAGAGTGGTTGGTTCTGAGCCTGTGGGAGGACCTTGGCCATGGAACTCTACGCTCACTAGCCTGACGCGGCTGCGCGGCTTCTGAACAATCCGGCCACCTCTCAAAGCAGCGGGAGAACACTGCGCATGCGTCTGCCGCGCGGAAGGCTGGGTTCCAGTGGGGCGGGGCTAGCGGCGAGGAGCGAGAGCTCCCACGGAAGAACTACGCGTGCGTTAGGGCTGTGGGCGGGGCTTGGGCGGGGATTGGGCGGGGCCCGCCGGCCGTCACGCGCAGCCCCGCCCCCCCGGGCTCTGTCGGCCTCCTCCCGGAGGCAACCCCTTGGCGCTGTCCGGGGTTGGCGGGCCCTGGGCCACCTCGGTGACCGGCCATGGGGGACCCCAGCAAGCAGGACATCCAGGCCATCTTCAAGCGTCTGCGCTCGGTGCCGACTAACAAGGTAACGGCGCGGGCGATCAGGGCTGCCTCCCGCTGGGGACTCTGCGCGCGCGGTGGCCGCGGCCTGGGGGGAGGAGCCGGCCTTGCCCGGGTGTGACACGTCGCACTGTGGGGCCGCGGCGGCGGCGGGGCCTCCCGAGTCGTGTCGAAACTGCCCGCATCCCCGCATGGCGGGCCGTGAGGGCGGGGGAGGGGCAGCGGCCTGGGCCCGAGGGGAGGGGCGAGAGCGCCGGGGCTCAGGCACCGGGAGGGCCCTTTGAGGACCGGCGGCGGAGCACCTGTGGGCGCCAGACACCTGGCGATCCAGCGATCGGCGGGCGGGCGGGGAGGGACATGCGTTGGTTTCCGGGGTCTGCGAGGGAGTGAGCGGCCCAGGGCAAGGGGAGCAGGGAGAAGCAGGTAACGGGGTGCTCGAGGCCACGGACTTCTCCCCATTCACCCCCAGAGTTGCAGCTGGGAGCCGAGGTCGAAGAGGTGGGAGTCTAGTCGGTTCTCTTTGTCCTTTAATGGCAGCCTTAGTGTCCCTTGATAAACCTGTTGAGTGGGCTCCAGGGCCTCAGCTCTCCCACCAGACTGTCTTCCTGGTCTTGGCTCTGACTCGGGGTTGCGGTTCTCCCTCCCTCCCTCCCTGGACCCTTCATCCCCTGTAACTTTTACAACTTGTAGCATCTGTGAGGTGTTATGATGATACATGGAGCTAAAGTGACAACCTGGCTGAGGGTCACGAGGTAGAGCGGAACCTGGAGAGAGAGAGCAAAGGGCCGCCTTGTCCCCGTATATCTCCCCACCCTTCCTGGGACCGGAGTCCTGTCCAGCCACCTCCAGCAGAGCAGCAGTTACTGAGCATGCTCGCGGGGCCTGATGAGATGGCACAGAGGTGTTCCCCAGGGTAGGTGCTTTAAGGCGAGGGTAGAAGGCAGTCTTTATTTCAACAGGAAGAAAGTGAAGAGGACTGAAGGAAGTTAACGGGAAAAGGCTCCGGGAATTCTCCAGGGCCCATTTCCTTGCTGTTTTCTTGATTTTCAACATTAGACCGATCTGTTTTCTAGAGTGTGGCCACTGTACTACTAGACAGGATTGAGCCTGTGGTTAGTATTTTTCATCTGCTTTGTTTTAGAGCTATATAAACAACATGTGTTATCAGCTGCCTTTTTGGGCGGTCAGTGGCACCGAGGTATTCTGAGGATTGGATCCCCGGCCTGCCACTGAGTTGCATCACTCACCATTTGTATTTATTTATTTAGAGATACAGGTTCACTGTGTCACCCGGACTGACCCAGAACTCAAGATCCTTCTGTTTCAGCTTCCCAAGTAGCTGGAATGACACATGGGCACCATGGAGCCTGGTTCAGTCTTTGTTGTCTATGGCTGAATCAACCAAAGGGAAAGTGTCTCTTGTCACTATGCCAAGAGATGCTTTTGAGGGATGTGTATGGGCTTCTTTGGAAATTATAATTATTGTCCTTGTCTGCTGTGTCACCCTTGGGCAGTGTCTTAAGTACTTTCTTACTGCTGAGACACAATACCCGACACCCACGAGCCCGGGGAGGAGAGGTTCATTTTGCTTCACAGTTGATAGAGGTTTCAGCCTACAGTCAGCTCGCTCCAATCGGGGCAGCCTGGCGGAGGGGCATCACAGAGAACAAAGAGCTCACGGGTGGGAGTGGGCAGCAGGGACAGATCAAGGGAGGAGGAGAGATGCACCCTTCCAGCCCGCACCCCCAGGGTCCCCGCCCTGGCACCAGCTTCATCTCACGAATCAAGTTGGGCTGTAAACTCATTCATGGACTAATCCACTGATCAGCCCCACTCGCAGAAGCACGCCTAGGAACACACGAGGCTTCATGGAGACATCCAGAAATAAGCCCTGACGGGCAGGTTCTTGTCTGAAGACGGAGGTGGTGACCCACACCTGTCTCCCAGGGAACAGTGTGGGGATTAGGTGGAGACGCTCCAAGGAAGGCATTTGGAGAAGAATTTACCTTCACTAGTTTTCCATACATGTCTGCTGATTTTGTTTCTTTTATTATGAAGAACACAGCTGAGGGAAATTTTACATTCTTTAACAGGATAAAAGAAACAGTGTCCAAAAATACTTTCTAGTGGTGTTTCACAGAAACATCTGTCCTCCCTGATCAACAGGTTCCAACCATTTGGTCCTCGCCTTGAAACCTTTATTTGAACAAAGATCAGCACTAACTTTGAACAACAATAACCACTTTTTTTGGGTTCAGGATTTAGCTCACTGTTTCCAGTGCCTGCCTTGCAAGCACAAGATCCTGAGTTAGATCTGAAGTACCAAAAAAAATTAAAATTGAAAAAAGAATACGCTTTTTGTGTGTGTTCTGGGGATCGAATTTGGGATCTCGTGCTTGCCAGGCAGGCGTGGTGCCACTGAGCTACATCCCTGAGCCAATAAGCATTTTTTTTTTTTTTGAGACAGGGTCTCACTTTGTAGTTCAGGCTGGCCCTGAGCTCACACAGGCCAGGCAAGCCTCAAACTCAGCAATCCTCCTGCCTCTGCCTCCTGAGTACTGGGATTACAGGTGTGAGCTACCACGCTCAGCATTGTGATATGTGGTACCCGAGGCTGAACTCGGGACCTTGTGCTTGCAAGGCAGACTTCAAAACCACTGAGCTAAAGCCCGGGCCCCCAATAAGCTTTTTTTTTTTTTTTTTTTTTTTTTGCTTTTTGAGACAGGGTCTCGCGTTGTAGTTCAGGCTGGCCCTGAGCTCACTATGGTGCCCAGGCAAGCCGCCGCAAACTCAGCAATTCTCCTATCTCTGCCTCCAAAAAGCATATTTTTTAAGTGGGTAAAAAAAGTACCCTAAAATACGCAAGACAGGAGAGGTAATTAAAGAAAAACAACTTCATTTCCTTTTAAAATAAAATATAATTTCTTGGGCCGGAGGGTTAGCTCACTGGTTTCGGTGCCTGCCTTGCAAGCACAAGGTCCTGAGTTCGATCCCCGGAAACCACATACAATGCTGGGCGTGGAGACTCACCCCCACCAGCAATTAATACCACATACCACAGTGCCAGGCGTGGTGGCTCGCGCCTGTCATCCCAGCACTCAGGAGGCAGAGACAGGAGGATTGCTGAGTTTGAGGCTTGCCTGGGCTGCAGCGAGCTCAGGGCCAGCCTGAACTACAAAGCAAGACCCTGTCTCCAAAAAGGAAAAAAAAAAAAAAAAGATATAATTTCTTCCTGTTCTATATGATGAGGATGTATTTTGGATCAAAGATTTTAACTCATAAGGCTCATTTTTGTGGTGTGTGGGGTCCTTTGTGGCTGTCCTGTTCCTTAGTTTTATATAGATCACTTGTGTGATTCATTAAACCACTGCAGTGTGCTAGGCTGAGGGCACACGCAGGGGTGAGAGAGCTAGCCCTGGCTTACGGAGCTCCTGGGCCGGTGGATGAGGAGTCGCTGTGGGACTTCGTGGCCCTGCCCTCCGCAGTGTGTCAAAGGAGCAAGGGGTAGATGCCAGGAGCACACTGCGTAGGTCTACTTCCCACGCGGGCACTTCTCAGCAGTGCTACTTAACTGATTTCCTCTGTCTTCTCTAAGAGGGGGACCAACACCAGCTGTATAATTTATGAAATGTAAAAACTGAAAAAATGAGGCCCTCAATTGAAAAGTATCAAGAATTTGAGGGCTGGGGATTTAGCTCAGTGGTTCCGACATCTGCCTCACAAGTGTAAGGTCCTGAGTTCAACCCCCGGCACCACATATCACAATGCTGGGCCTAGTGGCTCACGCCTGTCATCCCAGCACTTGGGAGGCAGAGGCAGGAGGATTGCTGAGTTCGAGGGTTACCTGAGCACCATAGTGAGCTCAGGGCCATCCTGAACTACAAAGCAAGACCCTGTCTCAAAAAAAAAAAAAAAAAAAAAGAATTTAAGGTGAAGCAGCAGAGCTTTAAGTCTACTGTGAGCCCTGGCACAGTGGGAGCCCTTTCACATCACATGTGCCTGGCAGCTGGCTCTCATGGATGGTAATAATGCCCTTTTAGAGGTTATTAAAAAGACATAAACATGCAACATTAGCTATTAATCATTATTCTATAATCATTATTCTCATCATCAGGCAAAACAAACTGTCAGTAAAAGCCATTTATTTTCCCTGTGTAGAACTGATACTGTGCTTGAAAAACCTACTCTCCTTCGGTTTGGGCTCCCACATCAGAACACAGTACAGAGCCCAGCTTCCTGCCCCGACAGGCCCATCCAGGTAGCACTGTGAGAGCGAAACCTGCATTTTTTTTTTCTTTTTTTTGTCCAGGTTTTTTCTGGTACCAGGAATTGAGCTCAGGATTTTGCACTTGCCAGGCATATGTGGCACCACTGAGCTAAATCCCTGGCCCAATCTGTGTTTCTGACAGCCTCAGCCCTGCAAAGGGCTGTTCCCTGCCTGGGACTGTGTGGGTGAGGGGCCACTTTGTGTGTGACGAGTGGACAAGATGGGCCAGGCTCTAGCTTGGCGCCTCGCCATAGCAATCCTTCAGCTTGGTTGGTGGACCCAGGAGGCTGACCCTGCCAGGCTGGAAACCCACCACTGTCTTCTTATCACTAGCCTCGTGCCCACCTAGCCTCGTGCCCACCTCAGAAGTGACTGTCAAAGCGGCCCGCTCTGGGCTGTGCTCAACCAAATCTCTGCTGTCGCCTCCACTGCCAAAGATGTTTCCTGCACAGGCCTTTGCCTCTCACTGTCTGCCAGGCCCCACTCCTGAGACCACACAGGCCTCTGGCCCTCTCTGGAGGACTGTGGGGAAGCGTCTTGACTTCTGTGCCAAGGGCTGCATGGGGCAGGCTGATCTGGCCACTGCTGTGGACTCTGCAGAACCACATGGTACTAGATGCCAAATACCCGGCAGCAGTCAGGCGAGTAGCTAAGGAGGGTCACCGCTGAGAACGAGGGCCTCCTCACTTTAGCTGGTGTCCCTCCTGGGACAGCCTTCCTCTCCGGCTGTATCGGTGCCAGGGCCTGACTTCCCTGGCACAGTGCTCCTCGGAGACCGGGGTATGGCTCAGTGTGAACTGGAGGGGTCTGCGTCCCTGCGTACTGCTGGCCTTTCCTGTCACCGTGCCTGCACAGAGTGGGCAAGCGCAGACACTAAAGCGAGTCCCTTTCACACATTGTCACCAGTCCCCCTGCTCATGACTGTCACGACAGACCTGTCACGGTGACACTCGTATATCGCCCTCCAGGCCAGAAGCCACATCTTTCTCCAGAGGGATAAAGGGGACCAGCTTCATAAAGGTGGCTCTGCCTTAGAAAGTGTGTCTCAGGGCTGGGGGTTTAGCTCAGTGGTGCTGTGGCTGCCTGCAAGCGGAAGGTCCTGAGTTCAACCCTTGGTACTGCAAAAAAACAAAAACAAGAAAACTTGTTGCCTCATGTATGCCTATATATACAGTATGTGAACTATATGTATAGTATGTGCCAAAATTTACATGTTCGGGTAGTATAGACGCTGACCTGATTAAAGCATATCTAAAAGCCTATGGGGGGGGGGTGTTGTTGTATCTTTCAGGCTCGCCTTGAACTTACCTTGTTGCGTAGGCTGTCCTTGAACTCATGGCAATCTTCCTGCCTCAGCCTCCCAAGTGTCGGGATTACAGGCATGCACCATCACACCCAGTTTAAAACTAATTTTGAGGGACCAGGGATGTAGCTCACTGGCACTGCACCTGCTTTGCAAGCACAAGGTCCTGAATTCAATCCTTAGTACTGCAAAAACACACAAAACAAGCAAGAAAAAAAAACCCACACTTTTCTGAGAATTTTTAAAGAAAATTCTCCTACTTTTAGAGTTTTGTCAAGTATTCTGATTTTAACTAACTCTGCATCTTACTTTCTGTGATGAGACCTGTATTTTAAAGTACACATGTTAATTATAGATGAAAAGGGGTACTGATAACGTTCAGCGCCACTAAATGTCATAGCTTGTTTACTTGATTAAGAAGTTTTTACTGAGCATTTATCATGAGTAAAGTACTGTTCTTCAGACTCTGAAAAAATCCAGATCTGCACAACAAACACTTGTGAGCTTCTCCTTCTTGCCATGTGCTAACAGAGAAAGCAAAGGAAAAGGCCAAGCTTGCGAGGCCCTCGGGAACCTCAGTGGTCAGGGACACATCCCTCGGTTATGTGCCGTGTGCCTGAGGGTCCTCAGAGTGACCTGGACACGCGGCGAGAGGGACACTGTGTCTCCCGGAGGACCCCTCTCTGTATTAGTCCCCTGCTGCTGTGCATCAGATTGCCCCAGACGTAGCATCTCAGGACAGCGGGCGTGGCTCTCACACGCACTTGCGTGGCTCTTCTGGGCGTCAGGATGGAAGTGGTGCTGGGGGATGGTTTGGCCCCCAGGCTTAACGAGGCTGTGGTCCCCTAGATACCTCATGTGCAGGTGTCTGCTCCCCACTGGCTACCACCAGGGCTCAGCCCTGATTCTTGCCACCAGAGCCCCTCTGCAAGGGTGTCTGGATGTCCTCGGGACTTGCTTTCTGGCTTCCCCCAGAACCAGCAATCAGATGGACAGGTGGACACAGAGAGGCAGCCACAGGGTCCTTTATAACTGACTCCGGAAGTCAAGTTCCTCACTTCTGCCGTGTTCGCTTGGCCACAGCCCACGCTGGTGAGGCTGGGCAGAGGTCCCACAGCGCGTCAGACCAGGGGAGGGGCGTGGCCAGGGCCACCTGGCTGGCACATCTGCTGCTTCTCGGGCTCCCACGTACTGCGGTGTGGGACAAGCCGCCCGGCCTGGGGTGGGAGGAGCTGGGGCCCTGCAGGTTTCCTGCTGAGCCTCCAGGACAAGGACCTTCTGAGATGACTGGGCCCGGTCCCTCCCGGGAGTGCATAGTGGGGCGTGACTGCGATTGGTGACCTAACTGTGCGGACAACTTAGAGCTGATAACAACATATCATTACCATGGAAAATAACATGTCACTATCGTAAGAAAAGGTACATGAATAGGAAGTTTTATAAAACCACCCTGAGATACTTCGTAATAGCAGAGTAATAGCATTACAAAGGTTAAGCAGCATTCGAGCCGGTCAAGCGCGGTCCCGTGACTCATCCAGCTAACATAAATCAATCACTAACTGCATTTTGCATTTTTCTTTCAGGTGTGCTTTGACTGTGGCGCCAAAAACCCCAGCTGGGCGAGCATAACGTACGGGGTGTTTCTGTGCATCGACTGCTCAGGGTCCCACCGGTCCCTTGGTGTGCACCTGAGTTTCATTCGGTGAGCGAAGACGTGGCGGGCCTCGGCCAGCGCACGGCACCCTCCCTCTCCCTCGTTGTGCTCGCTGGGTCCCGTGTGAGTGTGTAAGCTGAGAAGTGGGGTGTCTGCCACGCAGGGCCTTCTGTAGAGATCGCCCCGGGACTTGCGGCAGTGATGTTGAAGACAGAGTCCAAATGGAGTTTTCTTTCTCTCTCCAGGCCATGCTGGGGATCAGACCCAGGTCCTTCACACCGAGCTACAGCTCAGCCATTTTGTATTTTGAGTCAGGCTCTCGTTAAGTCAGTCACGAAAATGCCTAGGCTGGGTTTGAACTTGTGATCTTCCTGCCTCAGCCTCCCAGAGTGGTGGGGTTACAAGTGTGCCCAACCACACCTGGGAGAACGGAGACTTTGAGGCAGTATTTCCTTTCTCTTCAGTCCCCCTTCATGCACTGGGGTGCTGTGGGTCCCTCCTACACCCCGTGGTGGTGGGGGGGAGCTTTCCAGGTAGCGGGGTCACCGGGACATACGCCTGGGAAGCAGCAGTGCGCAGCCTGAGGGAAGGACCTTGGTTTGATTTTTGGTGGTGATTTCAAATGTTCCTAAGAGCAAGATCGCCCCTCTGTCTTCCGCTGAGGACTCGGACAGCGAATGAATTCTTCCACTTTTGACACCGTGGCCTCCCTCGTGGGGCATAGTGGGCATCGGAGAAGGGCATCCCATGACCAGACAGTTCCCCGAGGGAGGCAAAAGGGCCCTCCGGGAAGTAGAAGAGGCTGAGATTGTAAATGGCCGGCGTCCCAGCCGGGCTCAGGGCTGGGGAGTCCAGCAGGCTGCGCACCTCTCCACGGCAGCCTTGGTCAGCTCTCCTGCCTCCCGCCCACCGCTTCTCCAGGCTGGGAACCCCCCCGGCTGGCTCTCGGGCACCATTCATGTCCTGACTTCGGGACAGTCCTGACTTCAGCAGTGGGTTTCTATGAAGAAGCATCCTTCATATTGGATACCATGAATACAGTCGGTTACAGTTTGTAATGCGGCCTTCTTGTGATAGTACAGAACCTATATGGTAATACGACATAGTTTTCTCTTTTGGAATATTTTTTAAATTTCCGGGCCGGGGATTTAGCTCAGTGGTCTCAGCGCCTGTATTGCAAACACAAGTTTCCAAGTTTGATCCCTGGTACCAAAAAAGAAAAAGAAAAACGCTCAGTACCAGGGTGTTTCAGAAATCAGCCTATGTGGCCACGGGGGGCTCAGTAGTGAGAGCTGTATTTCTCTGCAGTACTTCTTTCCAGAGGGAGCTGGGGTCTGTCCTTCTGCCTTCAGAGCATCTGTCACTTTCTTCTTTCCGTTCCTCCTTTTGTGGCTGACCCTGGCCTCGGAACGTGTCAAGTACCCTGTCCTGTCCTTGTCTGGCTTTTTGTTCTGTTTTGTTTTTTTAAGTTGAAGGATTTAGTGACCCAGGCAAGTTCATTTATTTATTTCAATGCTTTTTCTTAGGTAAAGTTTACCATCCTAATCATTTTCTAGTACACAATGCAGTTTTACCAAACTCATCCATGATTTGTGTGACCATCACGACCATACACATCTTCATGCTTTTCATCTCATGAAACCATCACTCTGTGGCCGTTACACCCTAGTGCAGTGGCCCTGAACTCAGCAGTCCTGCCTCAGCCTCCGAGTGCTAGGATTACCGTGTATACCACCCTGCCTGGCTTTTACTTTTAATTTTTGAGACAAGGTCTTGCTAAATTGCCCAGGCTGGCTTCGAAATTTTGATTCCTCTGCCTCAGGCTTCCCGAGTGCTGGAATTACAGGCATGCACCAGCGGGGCTGACTTAGCATTCTATTTTCTCTCCCTGTAATTTTTATGACTCTTAAATACCTTGTGTTGAATGGCATCATGAAGTCTTTTTGTCCCTGGCTTCACATAATGTGCTCAAGATTCATCTACAGTGTGGCATAGATTCGAATGTCTGTAAGCTAAGTAACATCCCTGTGTGTGTGTGTGTGTGTGTGTGTGTGTGTGTCTGTGAGAGAGAGAGAGAGATCTCCTTGCTGTTCACCCACTGGGAAACGTGTGGCCTGCCTCTGCCCCTGACCTTGGTGCACAGCGCTGCTTTGAGTGCACCTGTACAGATGTCTCTCCCAGACCCTGTTTTGAGTTTTCCTGGGCATGTACCCAGAGTGGGATTACTGGGTCAGATGACAGGCCTGGCTTTAGTATTTTGAGGGCCACCATTCCAGGTCTCACAGTGGTGGTGCTGTGTTGCATTCTTCCCACAGCGCACAGGCTGTGGTCTCAGCGTCTTTGCCACCACTTGCTCCCTCTGTCCTTTCCTCCCACCTCCCTCCCCTCTTTTCTTCTCTCCCTGTAGTCCCGGAGCTACCACCAAGGCCAAGGCTCTAACCCCAAGCTCTGTCCCCAGCCCTGTTCTTTTTGTTTAACTCTGGAAACAGCCCTCCCAGGGGTGTGACAGGCATCTCCATAGTTTTGATTTGCAAGGCCAGTGATTAGTGAGGCTGATGTTTTCATCTGCTTAAGACCATCTGCATATCTCTTTTAAAAAATGTCTCTTGGGCCAGAGATTTAGCTCAGTGGTTCCAGTGCCTGCCTCGCAAGCGCAAGGTCCTGAGTTCGATCCTGGTAACCACATACAATGCTGGGTGTGTTGCCTCATGCCCACCAGCAATCAGCACCACATACCATAGTGCTGGGCATGGTGGCTCACGCCTGTCATCCCAGCACTCAGGAGGCAGAGGCAGGAGGATTGCTGAGTTCCAGGCTTGCCTGGGCTGCATAGTGAGCTCAGGGACAGCCTGAACTGCAAAGCGAGACTCTGTCTAAAAAAAAAGATCTCTTCAGAGTGCGTTACTTACCTTGACTCTTAGCTGTCGAGGACAGTAACCAGGACCCAGTGTCTGCTCCTGTCGCCTTCGCCCCTACCCCAACCCGTCATGCACGAGTGCATCTCCATCCACGTTGGCCAGGCTGGCATCCAGATTGGCAATGCCTGCTGGGAGCTCTACTGCCTGGAACATGGCATCCAGCCCAATGGCCAGATGCCAAGTGACAAGACCACTGGGGGAGGAGGGGACTCCTTCAACAACTTCTTCAGCGAGACTGGTGCTGGCAAACACGTGCCCAGGGCAGTGTTTGTAGGCCTGGAGCCCAGTCATCAATGAAGTGTGCACTGGTACCTACCGCCAGCTCTTCCATCCTGAGCAGCTCATCACGGGCAAGGAAGATGCTGCCAATAACTATGCCCGTGGGCACTACACCATTGGCAAGGAGATTATTGACCTCGTCTTGGACTGAATTCGGAAGCTGGCTGACCAGTGCACAGGTCTGCAGGGCTTCCTGGTTTTCCACAGCTTCGGCGGGGGAACTGGCTCTGGGGTCACCTCCCTGCTGACGGAACATCTCTCCGTTGACTAGGCAAGAAGTCCAAACTGGAGTTCTCCATCTGCCCCGCCCCCAGGTTTCCACAGCTGTAGCGGAGCCCTACAACTCCATCCTCACCACCCACACCACCCTGGAGCATTCTGATTGTGCCTTCATGGTAGACAACGAGGCCATCTATGACATCTGTCCATCTGTCGTAGAAACCTCGATATTGAGCGCCCAACCTACACTAACCTGAATTGCCTTATTAGCCAGATTGTGTCTTTGATCACTGCTTCCCTCAGATTTGCTGGAGCCCTGAATGTTGATCTGACAGAATTCCAGACCAACCTGGTGCCCTATCCCCGCATTCACTTCCCTCTGGCCACATACGCCCCTGTCATCTCTGCTGAGAAAGCCTACCATGAACAGCTTTCTGTAGCACAGATCACCAGTGCCTGCTTTGAGCCAGCCAACCAGATGGTGAAATGTGACCCTCACCATGGTAAATACATGGCCTGCTGCCTATTGTACCGTGGTGACGTGGTCCCCAAAGATGTCAGTGCTGCCATTGCCACCATCAAGACCAAACACAGCATCCAGTTTGTGGACTGGTGCCCCACTGGGTTCAAGGTTGGCATTAATTACCAGCCTCCCACCGTGGTGCCTGGTGGAGACCTGGCCAAGGTGCAGCGGGCTGCGTGCATGCTGAGCAACACCACGGCCATCGCCGAGGCCTGGGCTCGCCTGGACCACAAGTGTGACCTGATGGATGCCAAGCGTGCCTTTGTTCACTGGTATGTGGGAGAGGGGATGGAGGAAGGAGAGTTCTCTGAGGCCCGGGAGGACATGGCTGCCCTAGAGAAGGATTATGAGGAGGTTGGTGTGGATTCTGTTGAAGGAGAAGGTGAGGAGGAAGGAGAGGAATACTAGTTATCCATCCAGCCCCGCAGCGTGTCACGCTCCCAGAACCTCTGCTTCAGTATAGCTGATAAGCTTAAGGTTTTCTGGTTAGGTTGTCTTCACTTGATCATGTCTTGAAATCATCTGTGATCCTGTCTTTTCCATGTGTACCTGATTTTTCTATCATGTCTCAAAGTAAATGCTTTATGAAAAAAAAAAAAAAATGTCTCTTCAGGGCCGGAGATTTAGCTCAGTGGTTCCGGTGCCTGCCTCACAAGCGCAAGGTCCTGAGTTCGATCCCCGGTAACCACAGAATGCTGGGCGTGGTGACTCACGCCCACCAGCAATCAATACTACTTACCACAGTGCTGGGTGTGGTGGCTCATGCTTGTAATCCCAGCACTCAGGAGGCAGAGGCAGAGGATTGCTGAGTTCCAGGCTTGCCTGGGCTACATAGTGAGCTCAGGGCCAGCCTGAACTACAAAGTGAGACCCTGTCTCAAAAAAAAAAAAAAGTCTCTTCAGGCCCTTTGGCCATTTTTTTTTAGTTGATCTTTATTGGTATATTGTATATACACATCATGATCACGCTTAATATTGGGAATTTGTGCCAGTATATGACATGATTTCATTCTCACTTTTTCCCATTCCCATACCCACCCCACACCCCCACTCCCCCTAAATACATAAGCTTTGTTTTCCTTTTTTATTACCATCACATTTTTCTTTTATTTCTCATTACCCCTCCACCACATTTGCCTTTGAATATTTTCTATTTCACAATATCCATCATACATTCTAGAACTCATTAACATCTTCAGTTTCTTATACCAGAGAACAGATACAATATTTATACATCTTTGACCTATTTATTTCACTTATGAGTATGTCCTGAAGGTATGTCCATTTGAGTATAAATGACTCAAATTTATCATTATTTAAGGCAGAGTAATACTCCATTTTATAGGAAAACCATATCTTCTTTATCTGGTCTCCAGTTGATGGCATTTGGGTTGTTTCCAAGATTGAGCTATCAGAAACTGAGTTGCTATGAACATGGGTGCACGTATGTCACTATGATATGATTCTTTTAATTCTTTTGTGTATATTCCTAGCAGGGCAATAGCAGGGTCAAATGGGACCTCTTAGTTTTTTTTAGGAATCTCCACACTGACTTCCATAGAGGATATACCAGTCTACATTTCCACCAATAGTGGAGAAAGGTTCCTTTTTCTCTGCAGCCTCTAATTTTTTTTTTTTTTTTTTTTGAGACAGGGTCGCGCTTTGTAGTTCAGGCTGGCCCTGAGCTCACTATGGTGCCCAGGCAAGCCTGGAACTCAGCAATCCTCCTGTCTCTGCCTCCTGAGTGCTGGGATGACAGGCGTGAGCCACCACACCCGGCACTGTGGTATGTGGTGTTGATTGTTGGTGGGCCTGAGTCTCCAGGCCCAGCATTGTATATGGTTACCTGGGACTGAATTTGGGACCTTGCGCTTGCAAGGCAGGCGCTGGAACCACTGAGCTAAATCTCCGGCCCTCTTTAGCCATTTTTTAATTGAGCTGTTTGAGTTTTTGTTGTTAAATTTTAGAAATTCTATACATTTTCTGGATATTTAATCTTTATGAAATATACAATTTACAATATTTTCTCCATTTTGTGGGTTCCCTTTTTATTCTCTTGGTCTTTTTTTTTTTTTGGCTTTTGAGACAGGGCCTTGCTTTGTAGTTCAGGCTGGCCCTGAGCTCACTATGGTGCCCAGGCAAGCTGCTGCGAACTCAGCAATCCTCCTGTCTCTGCCTCTCGAGTGCTGGGATTACAGGTGTGAGCCACCACGCCCAGCATTGTGGTATGCGGCGTTGATTGTTGGTGGGCGTGTCTCCACGCCCAGCATTATATGTGGTTACCGGGGATCAAACTCAGGACCTTGCGCTTGCGAGGCAGGCGCTGGAACCACTGAGCTAACCCTCCGGCCCTCTGTTGGTAAGTCTTTTAATGCACAAACTTTTTGTGCTTTCTTTTTTTGTTTCTTTATTTTTTTAAATTGAATTCTTTTTTGCTTTTTTTTTTTTTTTTTAAGACAGGGTCTCTGTACAGTGCAGGCTGGACTTAAACCCACTATATACCACAGCTGGCCTTGAATTCACAGCAGTCCTCCTGTCTCACCCTGCTGAGGGCTGGCAATTGCAGGCATGTGCCACCATATCCACCGCTGGGCAAACTTAAAATTTTTCATTTTCTCCTTTTTTCTTTTGTTCCTGTTCTTATGCTATGGTATTCAAGAAATCACTGCCATGTCCAATGTCATGAACCGTTTACCTAGTTTTCCTCTCCAACTGTTACAGTTTTAGGCCTGCAATCCATGTCTTTGATCTATTTTCAGTTAATACTTATTTGTGGCTTGGAATTTAAGAGTACAACTTCACTCTTTGGGGTGTGGGTATCTACTGTCGAAATCACTGTCCTTCCATGTATCCATTCCTGGTGCTGAGGACGGAACCCAGGCCTCGCATGCACAGCACCACTGAGCTGCACGCTCCTGCGGGGTGTAATCCTCGTCCCCCCCCACCCCGTGCTGATCACTAAGTTACCACGTGGCAACTTCCCGCAGAGCCGCCGGTCGCCCTGAGCCACACTCCTGATGATGCTCTGGCCCTCTCTCTAGGCCACGTCCCTCAGGAAAGCCTGGCCCACCCGCTTCCTCCCTATCCCTTGCAGGAAATGGGGTGTTTTTCAGCTGTTCCTGACTGAGGGGAGGACTGGCTAGGACCTGAGCGGGCTGAACAACAGGAGCAGTTTGGGCCGGGCTGAATTTAACCGCTAGACTTTTAAAGTCAAGTAAATATAGCTGTATGATTCATAGTGCTCATAACTGACTCAAACACAGCAATTAATGTTGGCTGTACAACCAGAGGGCCACAGTATGGGTGTGGACAAGAGAAAGGAAAGGTTAGAAAGATACTCAGCGCTGAGTGCAGGGTGTATGCCTGTCCTCTCCTCCTAGCTCTTGGGAGGCTGAGGCAGGAGCATCGGCAGTTCAAGACCAGCCTGGGCAGCATAGGAAGCTCCAGGCCTCCCTGCCACAGTCTCTGGCTAAAACAAACAAACAAACACACACACACATTCCAACTCTAGCTCATTGGGAGAGAACGTCCGAGCAGTGGAAGCGGACAGAGTGAGATAAAGCCCGTCCTCTGGAACTGCCTCCACCGTCCCACATGCCCACCCACCCTGTGCTCTTATCTCCCTCCCAGCAGGGCCCTGTGAACAGTAAGGCACCGATTGGATATTTCAGGGGAGTTATTCTTTTCTTAAGTAGAATTTCAATGCAACAATTTCACAAAGGAAAAAGCAACTATAACTGTGAGACACAGAAACAAGTTAAAATCTGGGGGCCAGGGGACTCCCATCTCCCTCCGACACAGGGCCCCCCCGAGCGCCCGGGCACCTGGGCTTTGTTCCCTCAGACACGGGCTGGGCAAGCAGAGACACGGGATCCCCGGGAAACAGCTGCACCCCAGGTGCTCGCACTTCTCCCCGCAGCGTCCACAGCCCGCAGGCCGCCTCCTCCTCAGGAGGCCAGTGAGCCTCGTTCTCCCATCCGATCTCCACAGTAAACTATGGCTCCTGCCAGTGGAGGAGGGGAAGGGGCGAGGAGCGTGTGGAAATGCAGGCTGCTCCGGGAGCCGCAGCTCTCAGCCTGACTGAGAAAGGCCTCTGGCCCCACGCTGCTGCGATGTCAGTGTCGCACACACCCACTCCGCGAGTGTCAGACTGTGCCGTTCTGCAGGCGAGAGGGAAGCTGAGGTCTGTGCCTGTTGCCTTTAGCCCACCCCCACCCCGTCAGAAAATCAGGGAATCGGGCAGAGTTTAAAGCAGAGGTAAATTTGCGACATGCTTTGGAGGTTGGTCTGATGTGACATGCAGGCAAAAGGGAGAACTTGAAACTCTGAGAAGAGATGCAGCCAGGAAAAGGGATTCTTTTCTTTCTCCCCCTTTCTCTCCTCTCTTGGGTTTTTGAGACAGGGTCTCACTATACAGCTCAGGCTGGCCTTAGTCCTAGGCTGGCCTCAGACTCACAGGGATCGTCCTGCCTCAGCCTCCCAAATGTTGGGATTAGAGGTGAGTGCTACCCCATCTGACTGCTAGTAAATGTTCAACTCTTCTCAGTATAAGGCAGAAGCCCGTAGTGTAGAGCCTGTTTCTTAGCTGATTCCTTTACTACCCTGAGGAAAATGAGAGGCCAGTTTCCATGGGGAAGGTTTGTGTGTCGTTGGGTGTCACATCATCCGGCAGGGCAGAGCTCTGACTTCCCTCCCGAGGCCCTCCGGTGGGACTCATGGGACCGGTGACCCCGCCTGGGCGGCCCAGCACAGGCGCTGCCTCTGGGAGGCCAGGAGGGCGCTGCCAGCACCTCGCAGATCCCTGATGGCGCTGGCCTCGTCTCTTCCCCGAGCGAAGTCCTGTCAGCCGAGGCGTCTGGTGCCTGCGCTGCGGACAGCGAACGGGACCCCCTGGGAAGAGGGGCGGACACGAAGAGCCGTCCCAGGGCCCCTTTCCGTGACCTTGTGTGACGCAGTCCACAAATTAGAAGTAAACAGCTGCCCAGGACCAGCCCTGAGCTTGTCTTGAGGAGGATTAACTGTGACGCGGTTTGTTCCATTTTAAATTTGAATTCCATGCGGACTTTGTTTGGATGACTTAGAGTCACTCTGGTGTCGTGAGTTTCTTAAATCTATTTAGTTCCTCTGACTCCAAAAAGCACGCTGACTTTGGCAGAGCTGATTCGTGTGATTTTGACGGAGGTGACGCTGGACGCGCAGGTTTGCAGCGGGTTTGGGAGAGCGCCTCACGCACCCTTCCCGGGGGGACCCTTCCCGGGGACGCCGCGCGCTGGAGGGGCACTGGTTCCCGCCCTGGCTGTCCTCACCGCTCTGCTTCGCTTCCTCCGCGGACCTCACGTCCCGCCTGATCTGAGTTAAGGTTTGGCCGGCACGTGGCCCCGTGGAAGTGCCCGGTGCCTGGAGGTGGAGCTTCCCGCAGGCGCGGGTCCAGCGAGGGAGCTCAGTGCGGGAACAAAGACCCGCGTGGGTGTTACATTCACTTCTACAGGGTGTGCAGAGAAAACTCTGGGTTTGTTTTGGTGAAGGTTCAGGACGCAGAGCCCCGCTCAGGAGCCCACCGTGTGCCCGGCACTGGCCCAGGAGCTCGAGGGGGTCTCGGTGTGGGGTGTAGGGTCACACTGTGACACGCGTCGGTGTGACTTCCAGCCACACGGGGTCTTCCTGGACTCACACCTTAGCGCATGTCCTTCCCACAAGGGCGGAATCGTAGGAGCCGTCCTGCGTGCCTCCCAGGGGGCGAAAGAGGGCACCGGCCTGAGGCCCCTCGCTGAGTCTCAGAGTTGGGACTTCGCACTCTCAGTCTGTCCCCCGAGACTGCTGCCAGCCCTGCCCTGGCACAGAACAGGATGGGGTGGCACGTGACCGGGGCTCCGGGTTGGTGGCACTTGGTGAGGTCTGCCAGAGAGGGTCTCGGCCCAGGCAGCTCCTCGCAGTGAGCTGTCACATCCCCATCCTGCTATGGTCAGGAATTCCCACCAGAGGGCGTGATATTTTGTTTTGTTTCATACAGTGTGGTTAGATCTCTGCTTTGTGTACATCACTGTGAAGTGGATTTGTCACTGTGTCAGCATTCTTCTGAAGTTACCGATACCTTCAAAATAGCTGCTTAACATTTGCAAGGACTGCCAGGGGTGGTGGCTCACACCTGTAATCCCAGAATTGGGGAGGCTGAGGCAGGAGGATTGCCATGAGTTTGAGGCTTGCCTGGACTACATAGTGAGCTCAGGGCCAGCCTGAACTAAGTAGTGATACCTTGTCTCAAAACCCAACAACAAAAGAAAAAAATGATTTTTTTAATTTACAAAGGCTGAATGATGCCAAAAGGCAGGCTGGCACAGAACAGCCCATTGGGCATTGAAGCCTTGGCTGTGAGGAGGGACAAGAGGTGCCGGCCGCTCACGCCAGGTATCGCCCACTCCGGAGCCTGAGCGTCCCAGAAGCCACAGCTCCTTGGGACCCTAAAGCCCAAGGAAACCTGGTTTGCATTGAGGGGTTCGGTTCCGGAGAAGAAACGTGTTAACTGAGGAACCCTCTTTCCTTCCAGATCGACAGAGCTGGATTCCAACTGGTCCTGGTTCCAGCTGCGCTGCATGCAGGTGGGAGGCAACGCCAACGCCGTAAGTGAGCCCGGACCCGTGGCGGCGCCTCCTTGCTCTGCACTGGTTCCTCTCCGGGGCGCGGCCCCCGGGGTGCTCGATGTAGTGTGTGGGAGCCTGTAAGCCCGGTGCTGCCGTAGGTGAGCGCAGGACCTCTCCTGCGAGCGTAACCGGTGCGTTAAGAAAATTCAGGGCTGGGCCAGAGATTTAGCTCAGTGGTTCCGGCGCCTGCCTCGCAAGCGCAAGGTCCTGAGTTCGATCCCAGTAACCACATAGAATGCTGGGCATGGTGACTCACGCCCACCAGTAATCAACACCACATACCATAGTGCCAGGCATGGTGGCTGATGCCTGTAATCCCAGCACTCAGTGGGCAGAGACAGGAGGATTGCTGAGTTTGAGGCTTGCCTGGGCTACATAGTGAGCTCAGGGCCAGCCTGAACTACAAAGTGAGACCCTGTCTCAAAAGAAAAAACAAACAAACAAAAAATAATAATGTCTGGCATTAATTAGTTAAAATTCTAATTGTAAGTCTAAAGTAGTTTTGGACTCACTAGATTCCCTTCGGTCAGCATTGCTTTCTTTCCTTTTCTTTATTTTTTTGTTAAACTTCAGTTGAGATTAATATTTCCTAATGAGATAAAAATCAGTACTGAGGGCTGGAGATTTAGCTCAGTGGTTCCAGCGCCTGCCTTGCAAGTGCAAGGTCCTAGGTTCAATCCCCAGTAACCACGTACAACATGCTAGGTGTGGTGACTCACGCTTACCAGCAGTCAATACCACATACCACAGTGCCAGGCGTGGTGGCTCACGCCTGTCATCCCAGCACTTGGGAGGCAGAGGCAGGAGGATTGCTGAGTTCAAGGCTTGCCTGGGCTACATAGTGAGCTCAGGGCCAGCCTGAACCACAAAGTGAGACCCTGTCTCAAAAAAAAAATCAGTACTGAGGTATGCAGCTCTGTCCAGTAGATTTTGGAGAGCCACAAGCCATTGTAACAACATAGGTTTTCTTTTTTTCCTTGGATTTTCTAAGGAAGCATTTACTCCCCTGAGAACATGCGCCTCAGAATCAGGCGTACGGAGGATCTTGCTAGAAACCCTGTCATGCTAGACTCTCAGACTCCACGCTGCTCCCTGCTCAGTCTGAACAGCGAGTGGCCCCTTCCGGCCTTGGGTGTGCACTGCTCCTGACTGTCTGGTGACCTTGGCCACATGCGATCTCCATGTTTCCAGTTCTGCGTCTGTTTAGGAGATGCCAGTCCTGGCCGGTGGAGTTGCTGCGCGGTGCGGTTCATGAGCAACACTGGCCAGATCTGAGCCGCCCGGGTGATCAATACCACAGCTGGTCAGTGTAGGGTCAGCAGAGGCCACTTGTACAAGCCTGAGAATTCCTGTCTGTACCCAGAGGGGGAGGTCGACGAAGGCAGTCTCTTCTAATTGTTTACAATTTGCTCTATCCTCCTGCTTTGAGATTGTCACTCTGTGTTAATGAGGAAGGTGTTAAGGTAACAGCACAGTTCTTTTTTTTTTTTTTTTTTTTTTGCTTTTGAGACAGGGTCTCACTTTGTAGTTCAGGCTGGCCCTGAGCTCACTGTGGTGCCCAGGCAAGCCGCCACGAACTCAGCAATCCTCCTGTCTCTGCCTCCCCAGTGCTGGGATGACAGGCGTGAGCCACCACGTCCAGCATTGTGGTATGCGGTGTTGATTGTTGGTGGGCGTGTCTCCACGCTCAACAACAGCACAGTTCTTAACCACATTGTCAAAAAATTTTACTAAATGCAAACAAGTTGATCATTTATGAATTCAAAACAGTCCTGAGTGGCTTCACTCAGGCAGGAGCTCCATTCCGATTCTCTAATCTTGCCAAAATATGCTCTTCGTGCAGGGAACCCCCTCATTTCGGGGGAGAAGTGACGTTTCAGGCTTTCGTGGTACTAAATTCTGTTAGTTTCAGTGATGTCTGAGAGACCCCCGTTCTGGACGGCTCCTTCTCGCCTGGTTGTCTGATGACCTGAATGCTTTCCTCCGCAGCTGTCCTTTTTCCACCAGCATGGCTGCGCCACCAGCGACACCAATGCCAAGTACAATAGTCGCGCTGCCCAGCTCTACAAGGAAAAGGTCAAGTCGCTGGCGTCCCAAGCCACCCGGAAGCACGGCACTGACGTGAGTCCCCAGGCTCTGCCGCCTCAGGAGGAAGCACCGCTTCCTCCTGGGCGCTCTCACAGGGAGGCACTGACACTGAGTACTTGAGGTGGTTTCTGTCGCCTCCCCGTGCACAAAGAGTTGGGAAACCCCGAAATATCGCTCCTCAGGGCCCGTTGGGCAGGGTCTCCAGCCTGTGGTCACACTTGCTTCAAGTGACCGATGCACAGCCGTAGTTCAGGGTGGGCTTCTGTGTAAAGCTACCTTGTTTAAGGGGTGGAGCTGGGCTTTGCCTGGAGCCCTTGCCTGACCTGTGCAGGGCCTGCATTTGATCCCCAGCGCTGCAGAGGAATGGACTGAGTGAGTGAGTGAGTGAGTGAGTGAGTGGATGGACGGGTGGAAGGATGGACGGACCTCACATAATGGCGGTGACTCCTGAGCACTGAGTGCCTGGCTTGGCACACCCTGTGTAACTCCACATCTGTCTGGTAAATCTCATCATGGCCTCCGAAGGTGAGGAGGGGTATGGCACAAATGTGGAAAATGGGGCACGAATAGGCTGTAAAGAGAACACTTGTGAATGTCTGTGAGAATTTACACCAGAAAACAGAGTGTGTCTCACCTGGGCGAACACTTGGTGCCCAGCTCACTTTACAGCTCCACATGTGTCTGGGAACCAGAGGAAAACACTGCGGGGGGACTGGGCCCACAAGTAAATTCAGCACACAGTGGTCGCATAGTGTGGGGTCCATGAACAGCAAGGGCCAGGTGAGGGCTTGGAACCTGCTCTTCTTACACATGAAGCTCTTGAATTTCCCTTTTTAAGAAGTGTGTCTGGGGAGGGGATAGGAAGGGAAAGGAAGGGGAGTGAAAAGTAAATTATGATGTGTTATGTACCTTTCCAACTCCCCATGATAAGCATCATCATGTACTACAAAGATGTGCTAATAAAAATTTAAAGCAGGGCTGGAGATTTAGCTCAGTGGTTCCAGCACCTGCCTCGCAAACGCAAGGTCCTGAGTTCGATCCCCGGTAATCACATACAATGCTGGGTGTGGTGACGCACGCCCACCAGCAATCAATACCACATTCTACAAATGCCAGGCCTGGTGGCTCACTCCTGTCATCCCAGCACTCAGGAGGCAGAGACAGGAGGATCGCTGTGAGTTCAAGACCAGCTTGGGCTACATCGTGAGTTCCAGCCAGGAATTACATAGCAAGACCCTGTTTCTCAAAAAAACCCAAACCAAGACAAAGTTTTTAAACTAGCAAGGATTTCTGGAGTTGGGTACTTGACTTCCTGGAGGTTTGGAAGCAAGAAGTACCAGAGCACTGGGTTCCTGCACTGTGTGGAGCCTGGTGCTGTCATTACACAGTCCGTCACCAGGCACTAGGCCTCCAGCGTGAGAGCCCCGCAGGCCGTGGGGCGCTGAGCGTGGCTTTGTTTCTGTTCCAGCTGTGGCTCGACAGCTGCGTGCCTCCACCACTGTCCCCACCACCGAAGGAGGAAGACTTTTTTGCCTCCCACGTCTCTCCTGAGGTATGTACTATGCTTTACTTCATTTCAAAGTGCGCATTTATGAAAGTTGTATAAGGTACACGTTTAACATGTTTCAATTAGGGTCCAGGCTAAGCTGCAGAAATAAGCAACTTTCACAAGATAGGAATGAACTTGTCCCCATCCATTCAGAGGCAGCCGCCCCGCGTTGCTTGGTGTACTTTCACGGTACTGGAATAAAATACCCGACAGCCACAAGTTAAAGGAAGAGAGATTTCTTTTGGCACACTGATGGTAGAGGTTTCCGTCCAAAGCTGGCTGGCTCCAAGGCATTGCAGCCTGACGAGAGGTTTGGCCATAGGGATCAACAGAGGAGGAGGGACACACACTTGCAGGCCACGCCCCTGGGGCGGTCTGTCCCCACCACGTGACTTCGTGGGGCGGGGCTAACATGGCTGTTCCAGTCTGAGACTCCTCCCAGTGCAGAGATGCCGGTGAAGGTCAGGGAGGACAAACCCTGAGGCGGTCGGAGACTGCACACACCGCACCGCTTCTGTCAGCGTCTGTCAGTGGCCTCAGGCTGGAAGGTGGTCGCCAGTGTTCCTAGCTCCTGGGGAACTGGCACGATAATCCTGGCGGTGGCCCCAGACTCGCAGCTTTGCGTGTGACAGTTTCAGGGGGGGGCTTGGATCCCAGCGCCCTGACCGCTGTGCAGTCGGTGTCCAGACTGCGTGAGGTCAGGCGGCGGCAGAAGGAACTTTCAGCCAGCGCGGTGGGGACCGTGCTCCGGCTGCTCTGCTCTGAGCACCGGTGACAGTAGCCCTGGCGCCTCCTAGGTCTCCCGCTTCCCTTGCTGCTGCAGAGCCCGCAGCGGTTCCTGCCGGCTCGCGAGCTCCACCTGTGGCTCACCTCCTCCCCGCCCCAGAGGAGCCGCTGTTTGCCTAAGTGCTGCTCCGCCTGGCTCTCCGGTCTCCACCTAGCTGTGCGAAGCCCTGTACGTTGCTGGGTTGCTCACCCGGCTGCCACTGTAGCGAACGTGTGACCTGATCTTGGGAAGAAAAAACATCTCAGAGCTTCCATCCATGGTTGATTGGCCCCCAGACTTGGGCCTGTGGCGAGCCAGCTCCTCAGGGTGGGAGCACGAGGCAGAGCAGGAATGTGCGCCTTGCTGTGGGGACTCGAGAAGAGAGGGACAGGCAGTATCCCCATGGACCGCGGTGAGGGCAGGCCCTCGGACCTCAGGGACATGCCACCTCCTGCCAGGCATCTGCCCATCACATGGGGCTTAGAGGAACATGTAAAGTCCAGGCCATAGCAGTCGCCAGCCTGTAGATTTGTTTGGTGTAGTTTTTTGCTGCTTTGCGTGTCCACTTCACCACTGATCTTTGAAGAGGCACCAGAAGTAGTTACCAGGGGGGAGCAAAGAGGGGGCCCGGGGTCTCTGGGAATATTCACTTGTGTTTCCCATAGAATTAGATGTGGAATGTCCGGGATTCATAGCTGAGAAATGTCCTGCATGGAAATGATGGGCTGAAAAGAAAAGAATACAAAAAAGCTGTTGGTGTTAGGGATTCGCATTTTGTTTCGTCTCTGGTACATGTATGTACGCACAGAGAGGGACACAGACTGTAGACCCGCACACTGGGAGCACACACATGAGTCCCCCGGCTCTGTCCCGGGAGGACGAAGGAGGTGATGCCCGTGGGGACCGGGAGCCCAGCAGGGTCCAGACCCTGGTTTCTAACCCTCTGCGTTCTCCGGAGAAGCCATGACTGCGGGCACCAGGCGGGTTTGGTCTGGAGCAGCTGGGAGGGCCCACAGGGGACAAGGACCTTGGGGTGACCCGGGCGAGCGGCATCCAGAACGCTCACGGCCAGCCTAGAAGAGCCCCCAAAGGTCCGACCTGGACGGGCTCGCAGCACGGTACAAATAGTGACACTGCTGAATGCCGAGCCGTACAGGAAAACAAACACTGCTGACTGCATACGGGTTCAAGGGGTGACGCGGCAGATCAGCCATGGCGAACCTTTGAGGGCTTTCCATGGCACGGGCAGCACTGAGGAGTGCGTGCTCTCGGTGTGCCGCCACTGGAGCAGATGAACGCATGGGGCGGGCAGACCCCCACGGGGGATCCAGAGCAGCGCAGGCCTCGCTCCTGACAGGGTGCACTGGGCCTGGGGGTCCTTGCCCAGGACAGTGCATGGAGAGGGCAGGATGGGGTCACCCAGGCCAGTGGGGCCCCCAACGTGACCGGGCGGGAGCCGTTCCCTTCAGTTCCTTCCCCAAGGGGTGGCCTACGAAGCACGGTGCAGTGCCCAAGCAAGGGACAGCTAAGCGGGTATCACAGCGCCCAGGAGCCCAGGAGGCCTGGCCACCCGAGTAGTGTGGGGTCCTGGAGGGACAGCTGATGGGAAGGCCAGCCAGGCTCCCTCGGCTTGCCAGTGACAGTGACAGCTGTGCCCAGAATCAAGCAGCAGAGGACACCAAGCGGGCATGGACACTCTCGCAGTATAGTCACAGCTCTGTGCAAGACTCAGAGTATTTCAGAATAAAATCTATATTTTAATCAAAGGAGGGAATGTCAGGCATTGAGCCCTGGAAACAGAAATTTAAGTGCAGGTACATTACAATCTAATTCCCACGGAGCACGTGGCAGTGCATGTGGTGACAGGTCACTGGTTAGTTTTCGTGACTGCTCTGCTCTGTGTGCCAGTGACTTTCCTCCCATTGCTGCAGGTGAGCGGTGCAGCATGGACATCAGCGCAGCCCGAGCCTTCGCAGCCAACGCCATGGGTCCTGGGAGCTACTTCTGGCGATAACGAAGGTGGGGCCTTAGAACTGCCCGCCTCCCCTGCTCTGGGGGCTGGGTGTGCTGAGAAATAGAATCAAGACGGTGCAGCCGGGTGTGGTGGCTCACGCCTATCATGCCTATCATCCCAGCACTCGGGAGGCAGAGGCAGGAGGATTGCTATGAGTTTGAGGTTTGCCTGGATTTTATAGTGAGCTCAGCACCAGCCTGAGCTATAAAGTGAGACCCTGTTTCAAAAAAAAAAATAAAAAGATGGTGCCCTCTACACACCAGTGGTCCCAGTGTTTGGAAGGCCCAGGCAGGAGGAAGTGATAGACCTGCAGCGGAACCCCACCAGTGCTCTGCAGTACAGTAGGAGAAATGTGTTGACAGCAATTAACCATGTATTTCAGGGTAGCTAGGAGAGAAGATTTCATGTCCCCAGAATATCGTTTGCAGTGGCGGTCATGCCAATTACACATTGTATATATGTACCACGGTGTCACACTGCGTCCCATAAAGGTTCATAGTCGTGTGACAACTGAAAATAAACACCTTTCAAAAGATGATAATGAGCCTGGCCTGGAAGCGCACACCTGTAATCCAGCACTCTGGGAGGCTGAGGCAGGAGGATGGCAAGTCAAGCCCAGCCAGGGAAATTTAGCAAATGAAAGAGATTCTGTCTCCAAACTTAAAAAGGTGGGGGGCTAGAGATTTAGCTCAGTGGTTCCGGGCCTGCCTCACAAGCGCAAGGTCCTGAGTTTGATCCCTGGTAGCCACATACAATGCTGGGCGTGGTAACTCACGCCCACCAGCAATCAATACCACATACCACAGTGCCCGGCATGGTGGCTCACGCCTGTCATCCCAGCACTCGGGAGGCAGAAACAGGAGGATTGCTGAGTTCGTGGCGGCTTGCCTAGGCTACATAGTGAGCTCAGGGCCAGCCTGAACTACAAAGTGAGACCCTGTCTCAAAAAATAAAAATAAATAAAAAAGGGGCCGAGGTTGTAACTCAGTGGAAAGGCCCTAGGTTCAAAAACCAGCACTGGGAAAAGAAAATACTAGAAAGAGAGACAGTCATTAAAAATCGACTGTCCATGTTGCACTATTACATATTCAAAAGCAAGTTTGATGAGTGCCTTTTCTGCATTAAAATCAAGTTTCAGGTGGCTCCAAACAAGGCCCGAGTGTGGAAGGACTCAGTGCCCTGGCGAAGCCAGCTTCAGGTAATACACTGCGAGCCCCACTCTGGCTTGGGGGGACCGAGGGCTGTGGACCAGGCACACCTTCCGTGTCCGCATGTGCAGGGAGAGCCCAGCAGCAAGACCGTGACCACAGCCCTCACCATCAGCTCAGCCAGAAAGCTGGGTCACCAGGGCTGCTGCAGGCGCCTGCGTGGGGCAGGAAGTGCCGGGGCTCTCGATGCCCAAGATGTGCGGTGCCCACAGCGCCCACATTGCTCTTGTCCACCTAGGGGCTACCTGCTTTTCTCTTTCTTTTTATTGTGGGAAAATATAAATGTGCTTGCTTACTCTCTTCCTTCCTTCCTTCCTTCCTTCCTTCCTTCCTTCCTTCCTTCCTTCCTTCCTTCCTTCCTTTCTTTCTTTCTTTCTTTCTTTCTTTCTTTCTTTCTTTCTTTCTTTCTTACTTTCCGTCTTTCTTCTCTTCTTTTTTTGAGACAGGGTCTTGCTTTGTAGTTCAGGCTGGCCCTGAGCTCACTATGTAGCCCAAGTTAGCCTCAAACTCACAGCAGTCCTCCTGCCTCTGCCTCCCGAGTGCTGGGATGACAGGTGTGAGTCACCACCCACAGTTCATAATTTTGTAAGTTTTTTTAAGAGTAGACCTTGATAGGAGCATCTGTTCTCGTCCTGAAGACAGTCCTGGGTGTCGGCCGCGCCCAGTTTCTGTGCAGTGCAGTAGGGTCAGAGCCGAGCCAGGTGCTGCGGGGCCTCTGAGGCCACGTGGACAGAGCGCACACGCTCTCGCGCCTCGCGTGTGACAGCCTGATGTGGAAGACGCTGTCATCCTTAGTAATATTAGACTTTGTAGAAAGGCACACTAAAATGGAAAAGTTATGTGTAACTTCTGTTTGTCTGACTTTTCAATTTTTATTTGTTGGCAGAGGTTTCCTCTATCATAAAAAAGAAACCAAATCAAGCTAAGAGAGGAGGAGTAAGTATTGTATATAAGCTACCTAGTCGTTTGGCTTCAAAACCAAGAGCGATTTTGTCCTGTTTTATTTACCTTTCTATTTTGAGCCACAATAGAGTAAACATGGCCTTAATAATATGTTTTGTTCAATGAGACAACATTATATTTAGTAAATACTCTCAGGAATGAATGTCTAAGACTCTGTGATAAATGCTAGAGAGATGAGCAAGGCCCCCGTGGGCCCGCCCTGTGCGTTTCTGCCGGCGCGCCCTCCGGCCGAGGTGCTCGTGCGGAGACCGTCCTTCGCGGTCTCTGCCGCCCCAAGTCCCGCCCCTGGGCCCTGAGCTCCGGAGTCGTCCCCGTGACGGGGAGGGCTCGCGCAGGCCTCTCAGCGGCCGTTAGCCGTAGCTGGCAGTTTCCCAGCAGCCGGGCTGACCCGTGATCTTTGTGTGTTCCAGCTTGGGGCCAAAAAAGGAAGCTTGGGAGCCCAGAAACTGCCGAGCACAAGCTTCACTGAGATCGAGAAGCAGGCCCAGGCGGCGGACAGGATGAAGGAGCAGGAGGACCTGCTGGCCAGGGCTGCACCTAAGGAAGAGTCCATGTGAGTCGAGTTGCTTGACAGTGTCCATACTTAGGGACTAGCACTGCTCCTTAACAGCTCCGGGGTGCTGTCCACGTGCCCCCTATCTTCAGGTGTAGGTGTGTGGGGTGCTGCACACTTTGGTTTTGGGAAATTCACACTGTTGTCGTGCAGGCTGGTGGCGAGTTGGGGTGTCCACTGGTGAGGAAGGAGGGACAGGGTGTGCAGCGCCCCCTCTAGGCCAGGCAGTGGGAGCCCGGTGGCTTGTGAGGGAGGGGACCCCGCACTCCTCTCCTGAGGATGCCCACGGGGAACCGGCATGGACGCCCCCGCGGAGTAACCTGAGGGCCAGAGAGCGGAGGACGGGCACGTCTGAGCTGGCTCGTAGGGCGGTACGTGGCACATGTGAGGCAATGCCACCGAGTGCACCCGTGTGGACAGACTTGGGAAGTCCCTGTCGAGTGGGCCAGTCCCCGAGCCCGCCCCGCACAGCGCCCAGCCCAGCTGGTTGTGCCATGTGTCTGCTGCGGTGGTTCCCCAGCTGCCTCCGCGGCCTGACCGAGGCCCCTGCAAGGCGGAGCCCGGCCGGGCCCTCGGCGCCCCCGCAGCTGGCCCTCCGGCTGCCGCAGGTCCTCTGTGGCTCATGGGGGCAGCGCTGGTGCCGGCTGCCGCGCTGGCTTTTCTAACCTGGGCGGAGAGGACGTGAGCCTCGCTGTGTGGAAGCAGCCGCAGTCCAGGCTGTGGGGCCCCAGGTCTCTCGTGAGGGAGTTCGCGCATTTGGTTTGGGAACCAGCCCAGCCCCTTTGTGGGCCTCGCTCAGGACACCTGCAGCCCCGCCTGACCCCGTCCCGGCCCCTCAGCCCTGTCGCGCCTCACTGCTGTGACACCGGGGAAGGCGCTCTCTGTCTGTGTGCGGGCTCAGCCACGCGGCCTGCAATCCTGTCGCTCAGTGCACTGTGGGACGCAGCCTGGGCTCGCTCTCTGTCCAGCTGGGCCCACGGTGGCCAGGGTGGGCACACTTGGCTGCAGGGAAGGAGGAGGCCGGCTGCCCGCAGCCCACTTCTGTGACAGCAGCCTCGGCCGTCCCGCAGCCGGCCCTGCGCAGGCTGGAGCTTGACTGTGCGGCTCCGAGGGTGCTTTCGGCACCGCCCTCCCGGGAGGTGAGCTGCCAGCCCCTAGCAGGGATGACGCGGACCTCGGAGGGCAGTGCCCACACTGGTCTGTGACACAACCTAACCGCTCGGCCTCGTCTTTTCTGGCAGTCTGAGCTTCAGTCCTGTCACCCAGTTTTCAGCAGATCTGTTGCAAAAGTTCTGCTTGAAGGGTGCCTCGGCTGTGTCTAGGTGACCCAAAGCTTCATGTGGCCATAGGGTGGGGCTTTTCCAGAGGCAGCCGGATCTAGAGTGTATGACCCTGGATCCAGGTTTAAGGGTGTGAGTGCTGCCCACCCTTGGTAGGCTGCATAGGCTAAAAAAAAAAAAAAAAAAAAAAAAAAAATCAGAGATAAAAAATAAATAAATGTTCTTGCAGGCCTGGCTACCTGAGGACCCTGCTTCTGCAGTTGTTTAAGGATGCTCACGAGGGCCGGAGGGTTAGCTCAGTGGTTCCAGCGCCTGCCTCGCAAGCGCAAGGTCCTGAGTTCAATCCCCGGTAACCACATATAATGCTGGGCGTGGAGACACGCCCACCAACAATCAACACCGCATACCACAGTGCCGGACGTGGTGGCTCACGCCTGTCATCCCAGCACTCGGGAGGCAGGGACAGGAGGATTGCTGAGTTCGCGGCGGCTTACCTGGGCACCATAGTGAGCTCAGGGCCAGCCTGAACTACAAAGCGAGACCCTGTCTCAAAAGCAAAAAAAAAAAAAAGAATGCTCACCAGCCCAGTGATGAGCCCAGCACTCGGGAGATCGCCTGGGTGACTTCGTGAGGCCTGGTTTCAAAAAATAAGTTGATACATTTGATTAAACCCTCCTTACTTTATCTGCTTAAGAATTTAGCTTTATATATATTGTAACGTTGGGGCGGACTGGTGACCCCGACACTGTACTCCCGTATGTCACAGGCAAGTATAACCGCACATCAGGCCAAAGGGGAAGCTGAGCCTCGTGTGCTCTTCAGAGAAGCCGCTGAGGTGGAAGCTCTATTTCTACACACTCAGGTCCAGGCCCACCTCACATGGCAGCAGCCACAAAGGAGCTGAGAACCCATTCACATTTCTTTGAGGAGAAGGAACCAGCCAGCTCGTCCCCATAATTATCAATCATGGAAACAAGCATTAAGCTAAAGGCATGAATGGTAGGTGAAATTTTGCTCTGTGTTCTGCCCAGAGTAGAAGCCAACTTAGAGTGTTTGTTTTTCCCTCAGTGTGACATCCTTACGATTAGCCTATAAGGATCTCGAGATTCAGGTGAAGAAGGATGAGACAGTAAACATCAGTGGCAAGAAACAGGCCGAAGTGGAGAGGCTCGGCATGGGCTTAGGCAGCTGCAGGAGGTATGTGGAACCCCGCTCAGATGGCAGAGTTTAACCCAGTTCACTAATCATGAGGAGATCTTCCTTGGGCTAAAACATTTCCACCTCAAGGGTATTTTCTTGGTGTTCCCCCCACCCTTTTTTTGAGATAGGGTCTCCCTGGGTAGCCCAGGCTGACCTTAAACTTGTGGAGATCCTCCTGCCTCGGCCTCCCAAGAGCTGAGATTTCAGGTGTATGCCACCACGCCTGGCTCCCTTCTTTTCTTATGTGTTCTGCTTTGCTATATTGTAGACGTTTTAGGGACAGGAAGGAGGTCTGAGCGGTCACTGAGCCCACCCTGGCTCAGACAGCGCAAGTATAACTGCCACGTGAGACCGGGTGTGTGTGGTTTCAGTCCTCACAAAGATTTCATTTCCCAAGCTTACACTGAAAATAATTGTCTTGTCACTTGCAATTTTAGTCCTTCTTATAAATTTGTCATTTGTATAATTAATGTAAAACATTCATTTTCATGTTGAGACAAAAGTGTGACTAACTACCTGGCGTGACATTTTCCTTTCTTCCGTTTTCCCAAGTGGCATTTCCCATTCGGTGACTTCAGATATGCAGACCATAGAGCAGGAGTCTCCCACCCTGGCCAAGCCGAGAAGAAACTACCAGGAGGGCAGTGACGATTCCTACCTGACCTCCAGCTCCAGGTGAGTCTGTCAAAGCCACCCCTGGTGTGTCGCTTTGCAGGCAGCCCCGGCGCAGGCTCGCCCGCTGATGCGCGTGAGGAGCGAGCAGCAGCCACTGTCCTGCGTCGCCTGAAGGCTGTGCTGCGGGGTGAAGATCAGGGACGTCCGCAGCAGGCCAAGGGGTGCCTCCGCCGTGCCCTGAGTCCTGCTGCAGCTTCCCAAGGCCCTGGCCGCGGAGCCAGTCAGGCAGATGCTGGCTGCAGTCTGACATCCCCCAAGAACCTGACCACGCAGGAGCCGGGCGCCGGGTCTCCTTGGAGGCGGGTGCAGCGGGAGCCGGGGCTGGGTTTGAATCCTGGTCGTGCCACAGTGGCCATGTGACCTGGGCAGAGTCACCCCTGCTCTCTGTAGCTTGGCTTCCTCGCTGTCGCCGAGGGGTCCGAGCCGCACCCAAGCAGGGTCCATGGGGTCAGAGCAAGTGGACCCAGGATTGACGCTCGCCCTAGAACGGGCGGCTGCTCCTCGGACGCCAGCCTTGGTCGTGAGACGCACGGCTCACTCCGGGTGCTTGCTGGACCCGTGGGTTAGGAGTTGGTGACACTGGACTGTGTCTGTCAGCGACAGGCTTGGCTTCCTGGGCATCTCCGGGCACTGGAGCTGCCTGGCAGCCACAGAGGCCTCGGGTTTATACCATGAGAGATGAGTCTGTCCCATGGGGAGACACATAAATATGTCTTTCCTTGAATCTAATGGTGGAACCTCTTAACCTTTCCTGTCAAAAGTGAAGGAGTTATATATACTACTGCCCTTAATTTTCTCTAAGCACAGCTTCAAATTATTTTTAATCCTGGTGTTTTACAAAGATAAACAGCAGCTCCGTGGTGCTCCGTGGCAGCCCGTGGTGGACCACTCAGGGACTCGCGTGGGTTTATATTTGTCTGTCTTGTATAACATGAACAGAGCAGTTTCCTGCAGACTTATTTCCACATCATGCCCTTTAAAACCATGTAAGCATGTTTCCTGTGGGCTCAAGTGAGCACCGTGGTTTGATTTGGAATCGATGTGTGTCAGGGCCTCTCGGTGCAGCTCTCAGCTAACAGCGCCCCAGTCAGCAGTCCCCTGGGGCGTTGGCCTCGGCCGTCCACTGCCAGAGTCCCGCCTGCGGGTGTCGTGCCGGGAGTAAAGGAGAGAGCTCGAGCTCAGGGAGGATGTCCCCTGGCAACAGAGGGGCCCGCGTGAGGACACCTGCTAACCAGAGATTTCGAGGTCCTCACGGGCCCAGGTCGCAGACAAGCCTCTGCCCGGCCCCTCTCTGCCCTGCCGGCCCCCAGCGCTGCTCCAGGCTTTAATCAGCACAGCGGCCTCGAAGGCTGGCACTGCTGTGGAGCAGTTCCTCACGTGGAGAGCTGGGAGCAAGTCGTGCTTTGCCGTCGCCTGGCTGGGGCTCTGCCAGAGACCCCGGGCCTTGCTGTCATGACCCACAGGCATCTGGGGCCCAAACGCTGCCCGGGGCTTCCCCCCCCCCCCATGAGTTTCTCTGGCAGGTGCTACCAGGTGCTTTGGCCCCCGAGGCAAGACAGACAGGATTCTCTCCATAAAGAGCTCTCATTGCTTCCAAATTAAGCATTAACCATTAGAACTTGAGCATTATGATTCATGAAAGAGTGCTGCTTTTGTTAAAAAGATCAAGCTCATCCTGGGTTTTGTCTTCATTGAGTTTCATTATTTCCGGGATATAAACAGTGAACCACGGGAAGGTGACACTAGTAACCAGCAGACGGTGTGTCCTTAGTGCAGGACGGGGAGGGGCGTCCCCGGGAAGTGCTGCTGGCCTGGCTTGCAGGTTTCCCCCGGAAGTGCGCTTAGTTCCGGCCCTGGGCCTGTCCCGGTGAGCACCTCCCGGCGCCTCCCCTCGGGGACCCTGTCCCTTCGTGTGCTGCTCTGCTCCGAGCAAGCAGAGCCGGGCGCAGCACGGGCACCAGATGCGCCTCCAGCTCCCATTTCCCTCCTGAGCTTCCGGAGCGGCCGGTACGACCTGAGCTCCATCCTTCCCGAGAAGGTGGGAGTCTGTGTACAAATTCTGCTCCTCCCCAGGCGGCGCTCAGGCTCGGCCGCGTGATCCGAGGTCAGTGTGTCCGTCCTTTACGCAGGCCCGCGCCTCCCGCCCGCTGGGTCCTGCTCCGAGGCCCTTCCTCGGCCAGCCCAGCGCCTGAGCCCGCCCTCGGGGCGCCCTGCCCCCTGGCGCGGCACACGGGGAGTGCTCTGCTGCGCAGAGCGGAAGGCAGCCTTTCGTGCTCTTCGGGCAGGGCCCGTGCCACCCCCCGAGGGGGCCCTGGGCACCACTTCCATCGCTGGCCCTGGCCGTGCTCACTGGCTCCGGAGGGCACTGCCAGCTGGGGCTTCTCAGGTGCACCGGTCCCCGGAAACAGCAGTGGCCTTTGGCACCAGAGCCAGAGCCGAGGACCCCTGTGGGCAGTGAGAAGCCCGAGGAAGCTGCCCGGCCGCGCTCCTCAGCCCGTGGTGGTGCCGCATGCACCGCCGCACCTTCGGCAGGGCCGCGGCTCCCGGGGGCAGGCAGCAGCCGGCCAGCCCGGCCACTCACAGGCGGTGGGCCCCTCCCCGCCCCTGCAGGTACTTTGACGACCCCGTGGAGCTTCGCGGCCACTCCTTTGCTGACTGGGACGATGGCTCGGACTCCTTCTGGACAAAGGAGAGCGGCAGAGACTCCGAGGCGGCTGGGAAGGGCGCGGGGGCCTCCGACAGGTGCGGCAGCGCCTTCTCCCTTTCTCCTCCCCGCAGCCAGCCGTGACGGGAGGCGGGCGCTTGCCCAGGCTCCGGGGCCCTGGGGTCTGGGCCTGCAAACCCCGCAGTGCAGATACAGCTGGTGGCCCCGAGACGGTTCCAGGTGTGTGACACACAGTCCCCGCGTGTGCAGGAACTGTGATTTCCGTCCATTTTATTTTGAGACAGTCTTGCGGAGCCTTTAAGTTTCCCATGTTAGCCTCAAATCTGGGCTTCTCCTGCCTCAGCCTCCCAGAGTGCTGCGATTACAGGTGGCCGATTTTCACTGCACACATAGTCATGTAAGGACCACCAGTAGCCGGACGCAGACCGCCGTCACCCCAGTCTCCACCAACCGTAGCCAGCCCCGCCCCCGCCAGCTGCCCCAGTCAGGCTCCGACGCTCTGCTCGGCACCCCAGCCTGGCCTCCCTCCCGTGCCCCATTTCCCCAGGTTGGCTTGTCCGCCCGGTGGCTGTGCGGGAAGAGACAGGAGCGTGCTGCCCTCCCCAGGGGCTCAAGCCCCACAGGCTCGGGCCTGTCCTGGTCCCCCGGGGAGCAGGCTCGACGGGCGCCTGACGCAGAGCAGCTGCTCCCTGCAGCACGCACGGCACCGGCGCTCAGTGGCCCTGTGTGGCTGGCGTGCCGAGCAGGGTCCCCACGTCCAGACTGGTCGGGCTTTTTGCAAAATGACCGCTCCAGGTTCTTTAAACCTGAACCCTCTGATGGTACAGAGGGAACACAGGATGTGCGGCCTCGGCCCTGCGGCTGACCTGCCCTGCCCCGCCCGGTTACAGGCCCGCTGCTCGCCGCAAGCCGGACTGTGCGCCCGCGGAGAGCACAGACGAGGCCCAGCGGAAGTTCGGCAACGCCAAGGCCATCTCTTCAGACATGTACTTCGGAAGGCAAGCCCAGGCCGACGTAAGGGTCCACGGGCTGAGGGAGGCACTGCGGCCTCTCTGGCCCCCTCCCTGCCCTGGGCGGGCCCTGCACCACCTTTCTCCTCCCTGTCCTGGCCTTGGAGTAGCCGAGAGCGTTTGAATCCGGTTCCCGTGCTGTTCGGCCCCACTTGGCTGGACAGCTCCTCAGCAGAGCTGTTTCTGGGAGTAGATGTTCAGGTGTTTTCCTCTCGGGCCGCTGCCCCTTTTCTCAGAGCACTGAGATCTTGTCACATGGGTCTTGGGCAGCTGGGGCACGGTGGGCGTGGCAGGCTCATTTCCCAACAGATTGTGCAAATCGTGTCAGCTGTGCCCGTCCTGCGGGGCCTTGTTAGTAAAGGTCTGTGGCCCGTGGAGAATTATCCACTGAGCGTGCTGATTCCACGTTGGAGCAGCACTGTAGTTCAGGAGCACAGGGGCTCGTGGCTGTCCCTCCAGCCCTTCCGAACTGCTTTAGGCTGGTCCGGCTGTGGTGACGCCTACAGTCCCAGCAGGAGGGTCCCAAGTGAGGGGCTGGGGCCAGAGCTCAGTTCACAGGCCCTGGGTTCCATCCCCAGTGCTGCTGCCAGTCAGCCGGGCCATGACTGAGGGTAGGGCGCTTGCCCAGGCTCTGAGGGGCACTGGGGTCCCGGCCTGCATCCCCCACATGGTGCAGATCGCAGCTGGTGGCCCTGAGATGGTTCCCGATGTGTGACGGGCCCAGGGAGCCGTCCTGCTCTCCCTGGCTCGGGCTGCCCACCTCTCAGTGATCAGAGCAGTGGGATGTCACTTGGTGATCTGTCCGCCTGTGACCCGGCTCCTGCTGAGATCGTAAGATTCACGTGGTCCCCAGGGCGCCTGTCCATGCTGTCCCCAGGCCTGCCCAGCCCACCAGTGACCCGTGATGGGCAAGCCAGAACCTAGAGGACATGCACATTGTTCTGCGAAAGTGCCAGTGAGGTGAGAGCCTGATGTCACTGTCCTGTCCCCTCAGTACGAGACCAGGGCCCGCCTGGAGCGGCTCTCCGCCAGCTCCGCCATCAGCTCAGCTGACCTGTTCGAGGAGCAGCGGAAGCAGCCGGCAGGTGAGGCACCTTCCGCACTCGGGCCGGGGCTGCTCCTGGCCATGGCTTTGTCACACTTGCAGCCGGGACACTCGTCCTCAAGCCGCCTTGGTGCCATGGCCGCCAGAGCATTCTCTTCCACTGGTCTTATCATGCCGGAAACCCTTTTCTCTTGCTTTGTCTCCGCATCAGACACTGGTGCCTGATACCACATTGGAAACCCATTTTCAGGGCTCCCGGCCCCTGTTTGTGTGTCTGTCCCACAGGCATCCTGTGGCCCCACCACCGTCCCGGTCCACTGTGCTGTGCCACACCTTGCGCGGCCTGGCCCCGAGCTTCCTTCCCACCCCGTTTCTGTCACCTCCTGCCTGTGCCTCACCCAGTACCTTCGGTCTTCGGAGGCTACAGACGCCTGGCTCTCCCAGCCTTGCCCGCTGTGGCCGCCTGCACCATGGGCCTCATTAGGCCACTCTGCATTGTGCCTGGTGAATGACCAGCTTCCCCTTCTGGGCAGGGCCTGTCCCTTCTCTCTCCTGGCACCTGAGGGCGCCTGGAAGGGAAGCACTCAGCAGCTGTTTGCTGAATGAATGGATGAACAGCCAGGAGCGAATGCACCAGGCACTGTCTGGGCCTTTTCAGCACCTGAGGCATCCTGGGACCAGGCCAGGTGGCCACAGTGCTGTGTCCCCACTTGGCACAGCTGCCACGTTCCCCCACCTGGAGGCTGTCGGGGCCTGGGCGGCGCTGCCTGCGGACTGCAGCTGCTCTGGAGAAAGGGGCGGCCGTGGCGCAGACACATAGACAGCAGCTGTGATCTGTGTGCAGGCAACTACACCCTGTCCAGCGTGCTGCCCAACGCCCCCGACATGGCGCAGTTCAAGCAGGGCGTGCGGTCGGTGGCCGGGAAGCTCTCGGTGTTCGCCAACGGGGTCGTGACCTCCATCCAGGTCAGTGCCGTGATGGAGCATGTGCAGTGTGGCGGGGTGAGCCACGCCCCCACAATTAGATTTTCTGTAATTGGCTGGTGTGTTCACTGCGGTGTAACCAGGATACCAGGAGAACTAGAAATTACCGTTTTGCATTTGTGCGATGTTTTCCAGTTTGTGACTGGGAGAATAATCACAAGGACTGTCATGATAATTACTTAATTTTCCTAGATCAGAACAGAGAATGAGTAAGAAGAAAAATTAAAATGAGAGGCTGGGGATTAAGCTCAGTAGCACTGTGCCTGCCTCGTAAGCACAAGGTCTTCGGCTTTATCCCTGGTACCGCAAAAAACAAACAAATAAACAAAATAATTAAAATGATGTACAATCCCCTTCCTCAGGGATGACTTCATTTAATGTTCTGGTACATTTTCGTTAGTTCTAGATTTCTATGCATAACTTTTTTAAATTAAAAGGGGTGATATCGCCAGCATGGATTTTATCCTGCTTTTGTCCGTGGTGCCTTGTACATATGTATGTCATTAACAATGTCTCCACCTTGAAAGTCTGAGGCAAGAGGGTCGGGCGTTCCTGGCCAGCCTGGGTGACAGCAAGAACCTCTTTCAAGAAACCCAAAGACAAAAGAAACTCTATGTGGTGGCACAAGCTTGTAATCCCAACACTCTGGGAGGCTGAGGCAGGAAGATCACAAGTTCAAGGCCACCCCAAGCAACTTAGCAACAGCAAGACCCTAAATAAGTAAAAACAGAAAAAAGCTGAGGGGATGTAAATCAGTGTGGAGGCCTTGGGTTCAGTCCCCAGTGCCAAAGAAAGATGAATTGATTCTCCAGAACCCATATTCTGCTGAGTGAAAATGCGTCTGGTTGTCTTAACTGGGCCCACGCTGGGTGTGTGGATTGCACTTTAGTCTTGTAATAAAGGCCCAAAGGAAGCCTAATGCAGCCCACCTCAGGGCATAGAGAAGGCTTGATTCTGGAACCTTCTTGTTAGCACCTGGTTATTTGGAAGGATCCCATTAACCTAACACAGAGCCTCCAACAAGCTCCCAGTCCCCGAGCAGGTGCTGCTGTGGCCGTGGGAGGACGCGGCGACAGGCACTGTCATCAACACCTCTAGAGGGTTGTTCTGGCTCTTGGCTTCGGAGAGGTCAGTCCGTGGTGAGCAGCTCCAGTGCCTCAGGCTCGTGACCAGAGGGCATCATGTGGGGAGGGCTGCGGGGCAGCCAGGGTGCTGGGACAGGGTGTACCCCGCCAGGTTATGACCCGGGGCCACTTCCTCCACCTCGCTGCCCATTTGGCTCTTAACTCACCTGGGCTCTTCCATTCCTGCAGTAGCGCCCCATGGACCCTGCCCCTTCTAATCCCACCTTGGCACAGGAACCTTAGGGGAGATTTTTGACCCACACCAGAGCAGAGTGAGGAGCATGTGGCACCAAGGACAACGTGCTATGCCATTTCTACCTCCTTCCTCCTGCTCCTTGTGCCAGCTGTGCCTCAGCGGCCCTCCTGGTGGGCGGCCTCCCTGCCTTGTGACTCTTGCCGCAGGATCCCCACACAGCCCACTGCGGGCAAGATGTGACCCTGGTGGGTTTGCAGAGCCCCAGGCGGTGAGCTCGGCGTCAGGGAGCTGGTGATGCCTCCTCAGTGTGGCCGGGAGCCCCGCGAGCCCACCACAGCAGCTTCGGAGACATGACGTGGGAACCTCTGGGCCGGGGCTGGCACCAGCGTCCCTGGTGAACCTGGGTCTTGCTTCTCTCTCTAGGATCGCTATGGTTCCTAATCCATGCCCTGAGAAGCTCCTCTCCCCACGGCCTGGTGACCACGGAGGCGCCGTGAAGACCAGCCCATCGTGCACTTTGTTTGGCCTTTCTACCCAGTATATCCTCCGCTTTCCTGTTTCTTCTGACATGTAGAAAAACTTTCCTGTCATTTCTGGCTGATGTCAGCTCCTGCGCCCTTTCACGTGACCCTGTCGCGTCTTTCCTGTGCCCCCCAACACCCTGGCTTTATCCCTGGAGCCTCAGTTCCCACAGCCGCTGCTCCGCGGTCTCTGGACTGGCAGTTCCTGTGGGGAGCAGAGGCCTCTGGGGACCATGGGCCCGGGGCCCCCAGGGTCAGCGGGTGCCATGTTGGCCTGAGGAACCTCACAGCACCGCCATCTCATGGAAAGGGGACCAAGGGTTAAAAATATTCAAAAAAATGGCTTTGACAGTTTCCACATATCAAGATGATTTCAAAATGTTTAAAGTCATCTGTAAATTATTTTGTACGCTCTATAAAGTTAAAAATATTTTCCAGTGATTGCTTTTAACAAACCAAGGCTTCCATCCTGCCAAGGCCTTGCTAATTAAATGTATGAAAAATGCAAGCCGGGAACTCCCTAAGTGTTGATAAATCAGTACCTTGTACAGAATTAAGACTGAACTTGGGGAAAGGAAACAGCTGTAGAAAATAGTTCAGAATATGGGAAAATAGTAGTTGTAATTGGGTGTTTTTATTATTTTTTTATCTTAATCTTGATTTTCAAAAAGTTACAGAATGTGTAAATCAATGAAGAAATAATTTGGCTGTGTTTTAGACAGCACTAGAATACATTGTTCAACACAGATATATTTGAAATTTGATGAGCCAAAAAAATGTGATTTCAAATGAATATTTTGTGACTTTCTTAACAGTTCAAATTTGTAGACTTCTAAATAAAATAAACAGTTGCAGCAGACTATGTTGCCTGAAATCTTTTTTCTTCACAAGTCTTTGAATAAGTCATAAAACGGCCCCTGGTGCAGCACTGACGCACATGTTAGGGCCCGGCGTGCCATCCTGAGCCCGGGGGAAGCAGCGAGCTTGTTGAAGATGAGGGCGAGCTGGTCCGGGCTGTGACAGCAGATGCTTATCTCGTCTCGGTCCTGGAGGCTGAGGTGAGGCCCTCCCTGTCCGCGGGCACCGGCCCCGTCCCCCTCGTGTAGAGCCGCAGGCTTGTGTGTGCTGAACCCCATGGGGTCGGCGCCCACTGGTGACCTCCCTGATCCTAACAACCTGCTTCACCCCCTCGGTCACAGGGGACAGTTCTGCCCTGAGGGTGTCTAAGGTCACACGCTGGGCATACTCTGTCCTCAGCTGCTCTCTGCAAATCCTGCTGCCACCAGGTTCTGGGGTCTCTGAGCACAGAATCGGTCAAGACAAGTCCCAGCCATGGCGCTGACGAGACCTTCCATCCAGCAGTCTGCAGAGTGAGTCCGGGCTGAGCAGAAGTAGGAAAAGTCATGCACTAAACTCAAGTCCAAGTGGAGTTAGAGACCTAAATACTAAAAGAGAAACACTAAACCTGCTGCACAATAGGTTCGGTAGAGCTCTTGGAGACAATGGCTTGGGAAGGACTTTATGAACAAAACCTCAGCACAGGAACTAGCAGAAGGAGTCAACAACTGGGATCTCATTAAAAAGCTTCTGCTCAGCAAGAGAAACCACCAGCAGAGCAAAAAGACAAATCACAATATGGGGAAAAATTTTTCCAGCTGTTTCTCAGACAAAGAGATACCATCTACAGTATATAAAGAGCTTTAAAAAAAATCAGTCCCCCGAATTAAAGACCCAATTCAAAAGTGGGGAGTGAAATACACAGACAATTTTCAGAGGAAGAAGTAAAGCAGCTAAAAAACATGAAAAAATATTGAGCATCGCTGATCATTCAAGAGACAGATAAAAACAACACTGAGATTCTATCTCCACCAAGAATGGCCGCTGTCACGAAATCAACCACAACAAATGCTGGCGAGGCTACAAGGAGAAAGGAACCTTCTCCACGGTTGATGGAAATGTAGACTGGTGCGACCACTGTGGAGATCAGTGTGGAGACTCCTTAAAAAACTAGGATTAAAGATGCCATTTGACCCTGCTATTTCCTTGCTGGGTATGTACACAAAAGAAGTAAAGATTCAACCAGAGATTTACTTCAGTGGTTCCAGCACCTGCCTAGCAAGTGCAAGGTCCCCGGTTCAATCCCCTGTAACCACATACAACAATACCCAGCACAGTGACTCACACCCACCAGCAATCAGTACCACATGCCACAATGCTGGTAAGTCAAACCTGTAATCCCAGCACTCAGGAGGCAGAGGCAGGAGGATTGCTGACTTCGAGGCTTACCTGGGCTACATAGTGAGCTCAGGGCCAGCCTGAATTACAAAGCGAGACCCTGTCTCAAAAAAAAAAAAATTCATATCAGTGACATACGTGCACCCTGTTTATAGCAGCTCAGTTTGTGATAGCTAAATCTTGGAAACAGCCCAAATGCCCATCAACAGGAGACTGGATAAAGAAAATTTGGGATTTAAAAAATAAAATGGAATATTACTGTGCCATAAGGAATGATAGATATGAGTCCTTTATTCTCAAATGCACGTACCTTGAAGATATAATCATAAGTGAAATAAATAGGACACAGATGTGTAAATACCATATCTTTTCTCTGGTATGAGGAACTGAAGGTGCAAATGAGTTCTAAAATGTATCCCAGGTATTGTGAAATAGAAAAGATTCAAAGGGAAAAGGGGATAGGGGTAAGTAAAGAAGGGAAGGAAAAAAACTGGTTAAAAAAAAAAGTGCACCCAACAGCGTGGCAGTGGACCCCTGGAAGGCAGCACAGGACAGGGAGCGCAGAGACCACCGGCCTCTCACATCTCCCAAGCCTCAGGCCACCAGCACATCTGGGACATGTTTTCCCAAACCCACTCCAGTTCTCGCGAGAAGTCATCACGCGAGCCCCGCGCAGGACTTCAGGAGCCGTTCTGCGCATGTGTCCTGCAGCTGCGGCTGACAGGTCCCCCGCCTACCCACGGTAGCTCTACGCGCCCCGGTCTCCTGCCTCGTTTCCCCGGACAGACACACAGCCCCAGCTCTTCCTGAGCTGCTAGGGGGCGGAGGCCTCTGTCTTTGCCAGAGCTCCTTCCCCGGAAAGGGGGAAAGGGGCCGCGGGCCTCTGCTCCTGGGGATTCCGTGCTGCTGCGGTGTGCTCCCCAGGGCTCCGCGGCTGCGGCCGACTTTCCCCTCTCTCCTCCCGCTTGTTTGGCAGCCCTGCCGTGGAGCCTGCGGATTATGGGCCAAAACGTCTATGAACTGTGAGCCAAACCCCTTCCCTTTTTTTTTTTTTTTTTTTTTTTTTTTTTTTT